>QYAP01001025.1:0-15595 GCA_003988905.1 Hymenotorrendiella dingleyae
TCAAAATGCGTACCATTACGGCCTGTGGTATGATATTAAACCGTACGATATTTAAATATCATTAGTATTCTTGGCGATATCGTACTACTGGATACACTGAACCAATGATACCACTTCGGATTTTCAGTAGCCGAACAGCTGCAGCCGCTATGGTCTCTTCCTTCTGTCTAGGCTTTGTGTTATGGGCTATGCAATACTATCTCATACAATATGTAAGCTATTAGAATCCATCAGAAAGATTTCGAGAACTGACTTTGGGCAATTTAGTTTCTCACTACACAACGGCACTCCCTTGTAGGAGCTGGGGTTGCAATTCTACCAGGAACAGTTTTCGTTCCTGTTACTGCTGCAGCTGGGGGGTTTATCATAGATAAGCTCCAGAGATTCAGGAGCGTTAACTCTGTTGCGTGGCTATTTGTCACTGTCGGTTTCTCCTTGATGACCCAGCTTAAAATCAACTCTCCCAAGGGAGCGCAGTATGGGTTTCAAGTCGTTTACGCTATTGGTGCCGGTGTGGTATGTTTTAAATGCACCCTTCGATTCAATTGATGCTAAGAGATCTAGCTTTTCCCGGGAAGAATGTGCGCAATCCAGGCTTGTCAAACAGATCACGATGTCCCAATGGCAAGTAGCCACAAAATCAATCCCCGGAAACTTACTAACTTGCAACTAGGCAACCGCCATGATATCCTTCCTTCTCAGTCTTGGCCAATCTTTCGGCGTTGGAATCGGCGGTGTCGTATTTCAAAACCAGTGGACCAAACATCTCAACAAAGAAATATCATCAGGGAATATTTCAGCTGAGTACATTCTGTCATACCGACAAGCCGAGCAAGCCTACGCGCTTATGGAATCTTTTCCCGTTCAGGTCCAGACTATTTACAGAATCATGATGGCCGATGCTATCGACATGTTGTTTATTGTCATCGCTGCATTCTCGGGGGTTGCCCTTTTGGCAAGTCTGGTCTCGAAGAATTTGAGTTTGGATCGGGAGACTAGGAGTGCCCAGCATTTCAAAGAGAAAGCTAGAATGTAAATTTTGAATAGAACCTCCCATTTTTTGAGACGGCAGGATGTGTTCCCGTAAAATGACGATAAAACTGTCTTTAAACGTCCCAGGTTGTAGACCAAGTCACGGACTTTTCTTGGGCCCCATGTTATTGAATATTGCGTGCAAAATTCGAATTGGAAATTTGAGCAGGGTAAGTTAGCGAGGTAGGCGTGCCAGCGAATGACATCAATGTAGTCCAATTCAATCCACATTTATTTAAAATTTCTTGAGAAATAATGAGACACTATCCCTGTGAATATCAACAATCTACAAAGCGTGCAAGTTTGACGGCCCAAGTTGCGAAAACAGGTATGCATTTGTGCCGGGTTAACCTAGATGTGTAAACGGGCGAAAATAAGACTTCAAAAATTCTGCGCAAGCTTCCCGGAGATCAATTGAAGCAGAATACGAATTAATTCAAGTAAATCAGGAGCATCTTTGGGCGTATTTTCGTAAAAAACATTCCTTTGGCGCGTCTTTCACCTGGAAATTGCAATCGTCAGGTTGAAGTTAGATTCTGCATCCGCATCCAATATTCAATTTGAACAACTTCTAGCAAACACATGGCAACACCGCAGGCAATTTCTATAGTTTGTTCGGATTTTATGCGACGTTCACCGATTCGAAGGGCGCTTGAAAGAATGTTGGCGAGCTCCGATTACGTAAGCGGCTTCGAGACCAAAACACCTGAAAGGGGTACATACAGTAGTATCACGTCTAAATCCCATTCAATTTGTCTTGGATTCTGGGATAAATATCTTCAGATCAAGCGGATGCCTAAAAGAATATCGATAGAGTAGTCTGTCTAGTGAAATTAAGCGTTGTTGGGAGTGAATATTGTTGTGGCTGCAGTAAATACGCTGGCACATTCACCGAATCACCGCGCCACGGTACAAATCTTTCCGCACCCTTTTCTGCCAAAACATGTCTCGCGTCCCTCTCGCGTCTCTTCTTTTTCTTTTAGCAACCTCAAAATCATTGAACGTAAGTTTCCGCGCCAAAACGTTGCTCCGTTATTGAATTGCGCGCTAATTAGTTCTAGCGCAAAGATGTCTAACCTACCAATCGATTTTCAAAAGTATTACGACGAGTATGACGATGAGGTAAGATTCATAGTCTTTGCGTTGAGAATTTTAAACGCGCGAATACTGACGCGTCGAAAGCTTGAGAGACGCAAAGCCGTTTGGGGGGACTTGGGCGAGCGAGGAATTGTGGGATACTATGAGTGGCAGTTTGACAAGGTAAATATTTTTCTATCATTTGGAAGAGTAGGATGGTCCTTTTTGATGGGCATAGTGGGGTGAAGCGCATTCTAACTCTTCTTTGGCCGTATTTCTGTCTACCTTCCCACAAACTTTATTTTAGGAGCCGTTCTGTCAAATTCTGTTCCTCTGCAGATTAATCCCAAGAAATTAACACATCAATAGGGACTACTTGGAAACCTCCCTGCCGAGCCCACCAAGATTGCGAACTCTCTGCCTTCGGGCATCATTCTTCGGGGCAGCGGCCAAAGCGACCACCCCGTCATCGCCGAAATGGTATGTTATTTTCAATAAGACATTATTCTGATTGTTGAGAGGATCAAACGGAAACTTACATAAATACAGGAACTCGGGTCCCTCATCCCGCAGAACCAAGTCAGTACTTACCCCCAAATTGAAGTTATACAAATTCTAACAGATTCATCAGACCCAAGAGGATATGGCCTATGCTGCGAAGCTCAAAATGCAACAAGTATGTTTATTGTAGTATCTTGATACGTCTGTTAACTAACCAATTTGTTTTATCAAGTCTCGCGAGAATCACGACCTTGCGGTCGAATTAGCTCACGTGGTCGCGGATAAGAAGACGAAGCAAAGAATCCAAATCATGCAGAACGAGAATTTGGCTGTAAGTTCTACATCTTTGGTGTTACCTTCTATGATATCTGACTTCGATTTAGAAACAGAAGCAAGATAAGAGGGTAAGTGTCATTTGCCATCGGTAAAAGATGGGTTTAGAACAATTACTGAAGCGTTACCTAGGACCAGTGGCTCATTCTGCGCGCGGGTGGAATTGTACGTATTACTATTCTTCTTTTCTTCCTATATTCATAATTTGAGCTTTGAAATACGCTAAAGCGGGCTCATCTCCTTATCTACTACTAACTCTCCGTACAATTACTGATCTTTTCTAGGTCTTCGTCACCGTCTTCTCTATTGGGTGTGCGCTTGCGTTGGTCGTGCCTTTCTTGGCAGCTGCCTCTCTGTATTTCGCGGATATGCTGCTTGCATGATATTGTAGTCTTTGGTAGGAAATTGTCATTATTTAGTTAGAGGATCGCGGTTCTTCTGTTGCCGCATAATTGCACGAACTTTTCCGAGTCCAGAATGACTTTGTAAATCCAACCCAAGGAGAAATAATTCTGAGTTTTGGTCTGCCCTTATCTTCTTTTGTCTTTTTCTTTTTCAAAATAAATCTTAAACATCTCTCATAGCTCGGGTTGTAGTTAAAAAAACGAAGCGTTGATGCATAGGACTTCGACCCAGTATATCCCAGTATTCTAATGGGTTTCCCAGTAGATCCCAGTATTTCCCAGTATTTCACTGGGATTAGAGGATATATCCCAGTAAGATACTGGGAAATACTGGGATCTACTAGGACCATTTATGAGTACTGGGAATTCTTAATATTCCCAGTACTTCACTGGGAATTCTCAGTGGTTTAGAACTCACGTGGTATTGGTAGAAATTGACTTAGAGAAATTCCTTTTTCTCCTCTTCTCTCCTTTTTCTTTCTTATACTACCGCCACCACTATCACCACCAAGTAAGCCTCTCCTCCCTACCTCTTACTAAACACCTACTAATAATGAAAGTACTAATACGAACAACGAACCTACGAATACAAGCCTACGAACGACGTGCCTGCGACGACATACCTGCGACGACGAATACATATACACATATATTTGAGGATATATTATAAGGGGGCGGCGACGGCGAGGGTAGCGAGGTGCCAGGTGGCTTTTTGGAAGGATGATATCATAGATATGGGATGGTAGAGAAGTAGGAATATGGACATTTATATAAATAGTACATGAATAGCTTCATTATTCCCAGTGAAAATCCTAGTATATTAATAGGAATTCCCAGTAAAAATCACTGGGAATCAATAGGATATCCCAGTATTTCACTGGGTTACGAGTACCGATTTACATACGTTTTTCGTTAAGGGCTAAATACTGGGATTTCCCATTGATTCTACTGGGATTTTCACTGGGAATTCCCATTGATATACTGGGTCGAAGTCCCATAGGGAAAGTGTAATTATTTGCAGGCGCGTGCTATGTATTCATTCTGACCTCCGCTTTGCCAACTCATTTCAGAGAACCAAGTTCGTAACAGAAGAGCTTTCATTCATTCAGCAAAAAAAGAATTACACGAACAAGAGTCCCAACCATTTCTCCATTGCCTACCCCTCGATATCATAATTCCTCGGCCAAGTTCCCACAACCCCTCTCCTCGCAACGTTTTTTACCAGCTTTGGCCCCCCACAGAAAAGACATCATTACAACGAAGAGCACAAGGACCACGACCGAAAGTATTTTGTTGAATTTCTGAGATAAGGCACTATCAGTTTCTTCGAATTTCTATGTGCCTGTTGATAGAAAGCGCCGGTCAAGGGAAGATACATACGGCGAGGCGGTTTAGGCAGAAATCCTACGCATGAAACCTCTTTAGCTTTCATCAGAGCGACCATGGAATGATTGTATCACTTACGTCAGCTGCATACTTCCTCTAGAGTAGGTAAGTATTAGCACAAGATCAATTCAAGTGGACACGGGGAAATTTACCTCGATGGATTTTTTCATCTTGCCACGCCAAACCATGTTTTCATGGAATTCCTTCTGGAGGTGAATTAGCCTAACATGGCCCAAATGACGGAATGCATCATGGGCATGTGGAAAGTGGGGATGAAAAGTAGGAAAATGGGATTTTGCGCTTACCTTCTTCTGCTTGCGGCTCACCTTAAATTCCGGTCTTGGCTTAAATTTCGGTCTCTAAACACGGAGAGAATCGCATTAGAAATTTGCATACCGCGTTGTGGAGCATGATTCAAGGGACTTATCAATTACATTTGGGTATTCCATTGCGATGGTAGTTATGGAGGTGTAGAATTTGATTTTGGTTTGGAGGTTTGTCGAGTTGCGTGGGAGGTTTCGCTGACGGAAAAATAACGTCGCAAAGAAATAGCACAGCGTGCGGCCGCTTTTAAAACACGCGTGCTTTCACTGCGGCCTTGTCTTGCCCTTCTTCCCGTCCCGACTTTCCCTCCTTCGCTTTTGCGACAAGTTATGTCAAGTTCTCTGGATAAATCGGACAGGAATATGCTTGGGACTATGGAGGATAAAAGCCAGCCTCAAAGCGGCTCTATTACTGGGCGTGGAAAGATTTCACCAAAGATATCAAGACCACTTCTTCGAAGTGTAGGTCCTCCCAAAAATATCTCCCTGATGTTCCTTGCAGGTTGCTTTTACAGTCGCGCGTGCGATCAGGGGATTAAATTCGATCGATTGCAGACGGGAGCTGCGCAAATCGCGGGTTTATTTCGACCAGTGACCATAATTTGCTTTGTGTTTGATACAGTAATGTTCAAAACCGAAGAGGTGGCGGGTCGGTCGTCGTCACATAAGAAGCCGAAGGGGAAACCATATGCGAACTTCATATCAAGCCATCCCATCCCAGCTAAGCCAAAATCCGCTCTAAATTATGCAAGAGTAGAGCAGCAGCTGTTGTAATCCATCGAAAAGCCTCGAACTCAGTACACTGAAATCCCCCGCCAGGTCCCAATAAAAGATCCCATAGCGCTGCGGTCGTTATTACGTACCAATACCCCAATCCCCAGCATGCACCGAAGATTTGTCCTACCATCGATACTGACAAGCACGGTGAATACCATCAGCATGTTGAGGTCAAACTGCATCTTCTGTGAGCACAGAGGAAATTGGGAAGCAGTAGATTGGAAAACGTACTCAAACTTTGTGCAATATCCAAGCGCTACAAAAGTGAAGTCAAAGAATTCAGATCAGCTCAGGAGCTGCATATTTCGCGCCATTGGCACCCAGTTGAAGCTTCTTTGCATCGAGAACTTCTCGTGAAGTTCCCGCTGGAAATGCCACCGACGGAGCAGAGGTGAATGACGACGTGCTCGTAGGCGGCCGAAGTGTTGCTGCCGCAACGGCCGGCTGCTATTGGCTTGCCAGCAAACGATCGCAACGATCGCAACGCTCCCAACCACCCTCGTCCGAATCGGGTAAAGGCTAGTACTCAAGCGATGTAATTACGCTAGTGTCGCAATCACCGCACATGAGTATAATTAGCCCCCAAATTCCCAGGTTCCTTCTTCCCTTCCTTTCTTCTTTCCATCAACACCATCGCAACCTCGCAACCCACAACCACCTTTCAAGGTCGGCTTCCATCCGCAATCATTTGCTCCCTCTTTTCATCTCCCTCTTCATTCATCAGTTCCTCTGCGCTCTTCCGCAGAGTTAGCCGTCGCATCGATCTCGATGGCGGCGCGCAATGGGTACGTCTTCGCAGCCTCCTCTTCCTCGCCGCGCTCCTTCACCTTCACATTCTGACTTCGCAACACCAGATTCTTCCACGTTCAACATGCGCGCCGCTTCTCTGGCGCAACTGCAGCCATCTCGAAGATTCTCGCAGATCATTTTCTCAAAGGTGAGACAGACCTCTATTTCATTTTGATACCTCTTTTCGCCCAACATCTCGTGTGTGGCCACCGACACACATTGTCACACCCACTCCCTGACAAGCGGAGGAGTCTATGCGTGCCACTTGTTGGTCGAAAACCACCCTACTCTGCGGTGGGGGCATACTCCCGGGGGGATGGCTGACAGGGTCTTTCTGTAATGGTAATTCCTGGGAGTTTACATCTTCACGAGTTTACCATTGTCTTTTCTAATATGGTTTACGAGTGCTGTTGGACGCGGTTTCGTAGAGCCACCGCGGAGCCTACGTCCTTTCGGGGGCCAGCCTTACCGAGTTCAGTGATCTTTTTGATCGAGATGGAGCCAGGACAGGGCCAGAGAAGAATGAAGCTTGCTAGCGCCTGAAAGGGAATGCGGCCACTGGCTGCTCGGACCTGGAACTGTTCTGTATGAGCAAGTTGCGATTAGTGCATCGTTTTGATACGGAGGTGTCTCACTCAGCTGTTCTTGGACATTGGCTGACACTTGCTTTTTACCTAGGCTCTTCATTTTCGAGCGTGGATTCTTCCTCCAATATCTGGGCAATCCGGCGCTCACAGATAGCTGGCTTTTTCAAAGGTGAGACAGAACCCTTTTTTTGTCGCAATCCAATTCGCCTAACAACCTCGTGTGCGTGGCCAACGGGCGCACACCGTTGCATACCCACCCCTGGACAAGCGGAGGAGTCTATGCGTGCCACTTGATGGTCGAAAACCACCCTACTCTGCGGTGGGGGCATACTCCCTGGGGGATGGCTGATGGGGTTCTTTCTGTAATGGCAAGGCCCGAGGAGTCACATTCTTGCTGGAATTAACCAGTTAGCTGTTGGACCCGGTGCGGTCTGCCACCGGGGAGCCCTAAACACCATTCGGAGGTGCGGTTTGCCGAGTTCAGTGATCGCAAGATCGGAATGGCGGCGGGGGGTGGAGAAGGCCGGGCCACACCGATCACCTTTCTCCTCCTCACTGCCTGTCGGAGACAGTTGCGAATAGCGTGATCTTCAGATTTGGAGGTGTCTCACTCGGCCGTTCTTTGAGCATTTGCTGACACTTGTTTACATTTAGGTTCTGCGTATGCGAAACTTGAACTGCTTCTTCTTTCATCGCGAGCATTGTCTTGGATATTGGGGTTGGATGGGCTGGAATTGGGTCGAGGTTCTTTGAGCGGTACATACAAGCGCTTATCGCTCCAAAATAAATTTATTTCCCGCACAACATTCAAGTCTTACTTTGCCATCTGTGACTCTTTTGCGCCTTGCATTGAAAGTGAAATCGTGAGGAATATTTATTGAAGTAGGAGGTGTGGATGAATTCAAGAATGATTAAATTGCATACCCTCTAAGGGTGGGCGAACCCGTTATTAAGTACATGAAGAGTGTATGGTAGCCAATTGCTTCAATAATATTGCCAGAGGGAGGTACTCCCCTCTGCCACTGACGCCTAGATCGCAGTAGAGAACTGTGGGCACAAAGGTGAATTTGCTTCGAGAATTAACAGTTGATTGAACGACAAAGAAGTATATTCACATCACCACCACCTCATCCCCAACTCGAAATGCCCCCCAAAATCCACAAAAGGATCCGAACACCGCCCCAACCAACCCCCACGCCAAACCCAAGTCCCACCGAAACCCAAAGCCAATATCCAACGTCATCTCCATATGCACCAGAACGACTAGTAGTATAAGAAATGCTAAACCCCAAAATACCCCCCCCAAACCCCCGGTGATTACGGCTACAATTGCCGTGGTGGTGATGATTAGGAGGAAGTGACGGAATAGGCTATTTTGCTTATAAGTATGGTATGCAAGGTGTAGGGTTGGTGGTTAGGGTTGTGGAAATTACAGGAGGTTTATACGATGAAAAATCCTATCTACATAGAGGAGGAGGAGAATGGTGAATAGTATGAAAGAGTCGTAGAGCCACCAATCAGATGGGCCGGGTCGGTAAATGACGAGATCCATGGCCGAGGTAGTGCCGTAGTATTGCCGAACGCCGTAAGTGGAGGGAGAGAGTTTTGATTGGCTGGATTTTGAATTGAGGAGGAGTGTCACGTGACGATGTGTTGATTTTTGAGGGTTTACGTACCTGTTATGAGGTGGGATTTGCCTAATTCAAATGAGCGGCAATGGTTGTGCTTGCCGGCGTTGTGGTTTTGAGAAGCCATGGAGTGTTCTTGAGGAAAGAGCTACACAAAGGCAAAACCAGGTGGGAATACAATTTTCTTCCTCCCAATTGCTCCAACGGACCCAAACAACCACTCCAACCACCCTTCCCCCTTCCCTTGCCCCAGTGAAAATTTCCCCAACCCTAGCGCTTCCCTTTCTCTGTGGTTTATTCTCGAAGTCGCTTACGCAGTAAGATCTTACGTAATCGGAGCTTGCCAACATTCTTTCAAGCACCCTTTGAATCGGCGAACGTCGCATAAATCTGAATAAAGTATAGAAATTTCCTGGCCATGGATTTGGTCGCAATACTGGTTTTGATGTAGGGTAGTCGTCGCGGCGGAAAGGGGGCCTGCATGCTGCACGTCGTACAGCCACAAAGTGGCGTGCGCCCCCTTTGCGCCAACGGACCACCTTCCCTTAAAACCGGTATTGTGCACGCTACAATTATCGCACCAGAGCCCCAATACAACCAAACAAAAGCGCTAAATGCAAAGAATCTACTCCAGCTAAATCCAAATCTGGAAACTAGTATTAAGATTTAAAAGGGGGTGGTTTTGTAATATTCCGTATGAATAAATCCTCAAATTACGCAAGTGGTATTGGATGTAACCGTTCATATTCATATCATTCTCCACTCCATATCAAAATAAAAATAAAGTCTCACTTCGTCCACCACAACAGCCCACCAACCAGCACCGCAATCTCCATACCCCAAAAAAAATCCCACCGCCACCCAAACCGAAACCGCAGTGCCAACTCGATAGTGTCACAGGCTATGGCCTGTACAGGGGTTCTCGGCAATGCCCTCAACCCATGGAAACCTTTGGAAGCTGGAAGAATATGACAGAAGGAAGTTTGTGGAGAAGGAGGCCATCTTGGAGAAGGCTTCCTTTCTTTTCTCTCCAAGTTTGAGATGCTCGTTCAATAGGATAGTCAATTGAAACTCATATTGACCACGCCTCTCACAGATAGAGATCCAAAAAAATCATCACGAACCAAAGACCCAGACCCCAAAAAAAACCCAAGAGAAATCTGGCTGCTACCTACAATAGGCCAGCAGTAAAGACGGCCTCCAGAAAGTACCAGATTACACTATTTTTTTGAATTAGTTTTATATACAAAATAAGGGGTAAAGGTATGGGTGGTTAGGGATGGATGGGGGTTAGGGATAGACTTACAAGATATCGATATAACCTTTAATTCTATTAATACGGCCCTTGGTTTTAATGATAAGAATGCCGATAGACGAATAGAATTGACTGATAAGATCGGTGATATGAGTCTTGATTCGTAGGGTAAGAATAGCGAAAAACCAGAAGAATTGAATGAGGAGTAAGAGGATCAGCCTATCAGAAGGGCCGGCTTGGTACATAGTGAGTGACGTCATGGTAGAGGTGGTGCTGAAGCCGTTTGATTGGATGAGAGAGGGTGCTAGCGTGCTAGCGTCGTTTTGATTGATTGGTTGTGATTGATTTGAGGAGGAGGCTCACGTGACGTTGTATGGAGCTTAGGGGTTTACGTACCTGGATTCAGTGCTTGCTTATATATATTAAATGAGGAGTGGTAGTTGTGCTTGCCGGCGTTATGTTGACATGTTCTTGAGGAAGGAGCTATACTAAGGCAAGACCAGACAGGAACGCAACTACAAGCGCAACCAACTTTTGGCATGACCAACCATTATATTTGTGTTTGGGGGGTAATAGTTAAAGACCTATGGTATGGAATGATTTGGTGCATCACTCTCTGCCAATTCAATCTTATTGTGCCAAAGAACAGAGACGAAAATGAGAGACTTTCCCATCTTTCATTTTAAATCTCATTGTGCTATGTATGTGTTAGAAAATGAGAGCAAAACGGGGGAGCCTCTCCCGTTTTCAGAACTTCAGTCATTTAAACATTTTGATCCTCATTGTATCATGCATATAATAGAGAATGAGGATATGAATAACAGAGTCTCTCCCGCTCACATTACCTCTCCCATTTTTCGAGTCCTCTTTTATTTCAACCCTCATTGTTCCAAGCCTTTAAGAGAAGTTTGAAGGGTATATTCATATCATTCTCAAAACCAGACCAAAATAAAAATAAAGCTCACTTCGTCGACCACAGCAGGCAATCAACCTCAGATACACAGTATGTAGTGGTTTGGAAGGAACGTGTTGTATTCTAAAAGAGCGCAGGAGGGAGGCTTCTGTTTATATGTGCCAGGAGCTCCTGCAGGTGCCCGAATAGACAAAGAGATTATGTGTCAAACGACCTCCACAGCGAGCACCACACTCACCAAAAAATCCCACCAAAACCCAAACCGAGCCCGAGACCGAAGCCGAGACCCAAACCGAAACCGCAATCTTAATGATCTCGATGAAGATCCAAAAAAACCACCACCAACCAAAACCCAAGCCCCAAAAGAACCCCAAGAGAAATCCGGCTGCTGTATACCGATAATAGGCCAGTAGTAGTGAAGACGGCCTCGAGAATGTGCCGGATTACGCTGTCTTTTGAATTAGTTTTATATAGAAAATGCCAATTTCGAGAGGAATCGGCAGCTAAATTTGCATCGACCAAGTTGCACTTACCAACAATTGCAATCCCATGAAGAATCAAAGATAATCGCCCTAATATTATTAGACTCCCACCTTAATAGCATTAAGATAACTGCACCTACTCAGCTCCAACCCGCAGGCCTCTCCACCACCTCCTCATTCTTATCCTCCTCCTTTATCTCCATCTTCACTTTCTTCATCCACTCTTCCAGTTCTATCCTCTCCACCCACTCCCTCACCGTTGTCTCCTCTACCCATCCTACTACCCTTATATCGGCCTTCTTCTTCTTCCCTTTTGTCTTTGCAGCCGCGCGGGAGAGTTTTCGATATTGATCGGGAGGGACTCGAGGATGGCTACGCTTTCTAGTGCCGTTACGGGGGGTGTTTTTTCCCATGGTGCTCTAAACCAATTAATACGGTAAGGGTTTTAGGGATGGGGGGAATGGGTGGTTAGGGATAGACTTACAAGATATCGATATGGCCCTTGGTTGTATTGATATAACTCTTGGTATTGATGATAAGAATGACGATAAACCAATAGAATCGAGTAAGGATGAGGAGCAAGAGGATCCGCCAATCAGGAGGGTCGCCGGCTTGGTACATGATGAGATCCATGGCCGAGGCAGTACGGATTGAATGAGAGTGGTAGCGTGTTGCTAGCATCGTTTTTGATTGGTTGTGGTTGAATTGCCGCAACCAGAATGGACGTGAACGAAGGTGTGTGTACGATATCGACGTGTGTGGATGGCTGAAAGCATATCTGCCAGAACCGGATGACCAAAGGAACCACGAAACAGAGGCTGCAAGTTCAGATGGCAGCGTTATAGCTCGTACGATTTCAAGAGAGCGCGTCGTTCGAATAATCAACTTGGAGGGAGGATGGTCGCAATAAATGCGCCATTAGAGCTGGGAAGATATTAGGTCGCGCCTAGGATTGATGAAATGGTTAGCAGTATTCACTTACAACTAAAGAACAATTCTTACACTTCAAAGTCCGTGAATATCGCATTTTGGGTGAATTGGGAGAAGGAAGCACATAATGGATGTTTTGGAGTTGTGTTTGGTCGGATGGACCAAGAAGACGGGTTATCTGACCGACTTGAATATCGTCGATATTGGTGATCCGTCTGGAGGGCTTCTCCGAAGCTGGAATGGTTGGTAACTTTTGCAAGGTTGAAGGGTGTGTTTGTAGGCGAATATGAATACAGTGAGACGCTGAATGAAGTCGTAGCTCGATGTGAGGCTTGATGCTAACTGACGGCGAGTGCAAACGGAATCCAGAATGCTCGAATGAAGTAAAATGGAATGAAAATACACGGTACGTAGTGGTTTGGAAGGGACGTGTTGCATTCTAGAAGAGAGCAGGAGCGAAGCTCTGCTTATATGTGCCAGAAGGAGGCCCTGCACGCTCCCGAGGTCCCGGCGTACAAAGGAACCACGTGTTTCAACTATGGCACGATGAGTGATAAAAAAGCGGCCTCGGATGAAGAAATGTATTATTATTGTGATGATCGTCAAGTGTTCTTGCATAGCTGAATGAATCTGTACATTCCGCTTAAGAGGTTGCAGTAATATAATATTCCAGTTCACGGGTGAGCCTCTCCCGTAAACGAGGTCTCTGTCATTTTGATCCTCATTGTGCCAGACCATAATCGAGAATTGAGGTGAACGGGAGACGCTCTCCCATTTTGCTCCCATTCTCTAACACATGTATGGCACAATGGGACCTAAAGAAAGAAGCCCCGAAGTTCCATTTCCATCTGTATTCTTTCTAATAGGTTTGGCACAATAAAATTAAATCAAGAGAATGGTGCACCACCCAGCGATTGCGGTAAGTTTCTAACTACCACCCCCGAAACACAAGTATAATGGTCATGCCGAAAGTTGAATTATGAATTTTGATTGTACGCATGGAAGCTCTTACATCCAATACCCCTCCTTCCAAATCTCCTTCCGATACCCCTCCGTCAACCTAACATACAAAAACCCTCTGTACGCCCCCCGCTACATCCTCTACATCCTCCCACTCCCCCTTCCCTTCCTTCCCCTCCCCAATATCCCCATCCCCTCCCTCATATTCTCCCTGTCTCACAACACCCTTCTCCCTCCGTCGAATCTCCTCCGCCTTATCCCTCATCAACGCACTCCCCACCACGCTAGGTTGCAAATCCACACTTTCCGCCCCTACAAGTCGTTTCCGTTCTCGTATGTAGTGTAAAGCGGCTTTAGGGCCTCGTTGTTGGGAGAGCGCGCAGTGGAAGACGACGGTGGGTTTGGTGCGGAGTTTTTGGACGAGGGAGGGAATGGCGTGGCTGTGGGTGCTGGAGGGGATGTGGGTTGAGGTGCGGATGTGGCCACCGATGTGATCTGAGATTGAGTTATTATGGGGGTCATTTTGGGAGAGAGGGGAGAGGAGAGAATGGGGAGGGGTACCGTCATCGCGACAATCGATGATTGCGATATCGCCTTCTGCAGCCTTCACATCTAAATTCCCAGCACTAACCGCAGCAGCACTCTGCGCAAGCAGGATCTCCGATAAATCCTTCGCCGAGAGACGAGGTAGGTCTGCGATTGTAGTTATGGACGACATTGCAGATTCCTTCGCAGGCTATTTGCAGTGAGCAGTTCGAAAGCTCGCAAACAATTTCGGGTTCGTAATCTGGTATTTGTAGTCTGGTAGCGTATGATTGACAACGTAGGCCTCGAATGTTTGGCAGGATTGTTCGGTTGGGTAAAGAATCGAGCTTGAAGAATTTCCTTTGACGGGCGTCGTTGATGCGGGCGGGCGATCTGGCGGGGTTGAACAGGGATCTGCTCTCCACTGTTTCTGCTTGGCGAGGGGAAGGTGGACGAGCTCAAGACGACATCTCTTGGAGAACTCAACTTTACCAACATTAGGTACCAACACGAAGTAACTTATACATTTCACATTGCTACTTGGTGCTAGCATATTTGCACAGCCAGATATCACACATCTCACACATTATAATTTTCTTCGAAATGTAGAAAAATTAATTTTGATTTCCAATGATTGGTTGTAGTCCAAGCTCACGACAGGTATCCTTCTCTCCCTAACAATACAATCCCATAACATTTTCAAACTCGCAAAGCTCCTTCCAAATTCCACAAACAAAAAACACTTTCACTGATTCCCAAATCCCTGCACCCATTCAAACTCCTCCTCATTCCATCAACTCCCCCCTAAACACTCTGAAGAACCTTCTTCAAACCCCTCAAAACCCTCTTCCTCTTCCCCTCTCCATCCCTCGCATTACTCTGCTCCTGCGTCGAAGCAGTATCAACAGCGCCAAAAGCGATCTGATCCCTTCCACGCAAAACCAATGATTCCACAGCAGCGTTGAGTATTTTATCCAGGTGATTTGCGCTGTTGCGTTCCGGGAATGCTGAAGCAGTAGTTTGAATGCTGTTGAATTCCATGCCAGCGGAATCGTAGCCATTTGCTTGTTGAGAATTGAAAGAGGCGCGGTTGAGAATCTTGTCAAGGTGATTTTCCGCATTTTGCTCGGGGAATGCAGAGGCTGAGGCGAGGATGTGGTTGTATCTGGCGCCAGTTGAATCATACTCGACTTGGTGTTGGTTCGAGGTTGAGTGATGGTTCAAGATCTTGTTGAGATGGCATTCCGCGTTTTGTTCTGGGAATGATGAGGCGGCAGCTTCGATGTGGTTGTATCTGGCGCCAGTTGGATCGTACTCGGCTTGATGTTGTTTCGAGGTTGATTGATGGTTCAAGATCTTGTTGAGATGACGCTCTGAATTCTGCTTCGGGAAAGCGGAAGCAGCAGACTCGATGCTGTTATACTGGGTGCCATTTGGATCGTACTGATGTTGGCGGCGACTAGTATCTGGTGACTGAGCGCAGATTCTGTCGAGGTGAACGTCGATGTTTTTCTCTGCAAATGAGGAAGCAGCATTTGCGATTCTGTTGTACTCGATACCAAGAGGGTCATAGTTATAGTCTCGTTGCTCAGTCTTTGAAATTGATGGAGAACCCAATTGGCGTCCACGAGCTGGCACACGACGTCTTCCAGTGTTGGAAGTTTGACGGCGAGGAGCGTTGGTTTGAGGTCGA
>QYAP01001029.1:0-13070 GCA_003988905.1 Hymenotorrendiella dingleyae
GGATAGCCCACTTTTGAGGATATATATACGGACCTTCCCCTTTTAGTTCTAGAATGCAAGACGTTCCCACCGAAAGAGTT
Organism: Hymenotorrendiella dingleyae; assembly: GCA_003988905.1. Taxonomy (NCBI): domain Eukaryota; kingdom Fungi; phylum Ascomycota; class Leotiomycetes; order Helotiales; family Helotiaceae; genus Hymenotorrendiella; species Hymenotorrendiella dingleyae. The sequence continues at coordinate 81 of QYAP01001029.1, forward strand.
CTCCATCATACTTTTCTGTTGGATCACGGGATATGGAATCCAACAGCTCGAGCTTGAGCACTGGCTCTCGCGTACTGGAATCTTTGGATGGAAGTGAAACTTTGCATCCTGTGAGAAGCGCAGATGTCGGTGTCACCAGCAATCCAACGACAATACAAAATGACGATATGAACGGGAATGCTCTAGACCAGAGTAACCACCGCGAAGACGCCATAGAAGACTCGAGTCCCCAAGATGTCCAGGGGTCACCTGTTCATCCCTCCATGACACCACAAGAAAAAACCTGGTGGGGCATGACCTTTGAAGATCTATACCAGCATGCCCGCAGCAAGAATTTCGGAAAATCAAAAAAGGAAAGCAGAAAGTCGGGCAGAATCAAAATCATCAAATGGCTCTGCGAGAAAGAAGGCATCACACCGTACACCGCAACCACCATCACACCCATTGCTCAACCCACACCGGCCATCTCACGCCGTCCCAGTGGAGCAATATCACACCCCGAAATCGCCCTCCAAACAACCGACCCCGCCCTCCAGAAAAAAATCGACGAAGCAGAAAAAGAATACCGCCAATGGCCAGCCGCCTCCCTCCTCGCCCTCAGCATGACCCGATCCTACCAACTCCTCAAAGACAGCTCGGGAAAACTACCCTCGAAATCCATCCCCGCCATGTCCAAATGGCTCGCCACATGGGACATCCTCAAGTCCCCCAGGGAAAAGAAATGGTGGTTAGGCGATGGTATCGACCTTGCGAACCGGGCAAAAGCAATGGGTTATCAGGGTGCCACGAATCCGAAGAAGTACGATGTGATCGTATGGCTGCGTTCGACCCCCGAGGAAGCGGAGGAGGTGTTTGCGACTGAGGTTGCGGAGCCGACGCCTAATAAGAAGAGTGTTGTTGGGAAGAGGAAGGCGGGGGATAATTACAAGCCGGTGAGTAAGAGGCCGGCGAAGGGATCGAGGAGGCCGAATGGGTGGGAGATGGGGGAGCGGGATCATCTCTCGAGGAGATAGTTGATAAGCGTAGTACCGGTGATTGAGAACGAGGTTGCGACATTGATATTCCACAGATGTACGATAATTCATAATTACTTGGACTTCAAAAACTTATCTCTTCATTCGTGCGTAAGCCAATTCCAAGCGAGCGCTGACCGCCAAAAGTCAACCCCCTTTTCGCGAATCTCGCTAATTCTCATCTCTCACAATATCAAATACCACTTCAAAGTTCAAACCCGATTGGCCCCTTTTCGTATTTACAATCCCGAATCTACGAAAGAGAAAACTCCACTTGTTGCTTATAGAGAACTCCAACTAGCGAATGCTTATTCAAAAGTACTAGCACATCCGTATCTCCCCGCCCAAAGAAACCCACCTCGTCAGCGTCCATATTCTGCCCCATTGGTCGGCTGGGGTGTGGGTGTGGGGCCGGATCACAACACCACCCCCCTAACTCGAAAAAGAGCGTCTGAGCCTGCTGAGATAACACCAGCCGCACATCTCATCCAGCGATATTTAAGTCAACTTTAGATGGTTGTAACTACTCAACTACTATATCAAAAATGCTATACTTCGGCATAACTACCTTACCGGAATCCTACCAGTTCAAGTTACGGTATCATTACCTTAATTACGGTATAAAAAAAAGATTCGGTAATATTACTGTATCAAAATTTTGTTACCGTAACTCATATATTGATACCATAACTTTTTATCATTTAATTTATATTTTAGGTAGGGTAGTATAGGATATAGAGTATTTTAATATCTAGGGCGCCTTTTAATATTAAATTGCCCGAATCGATCGAATCTGAAACTTATATTTAAGTGTCGTTAATGATCATTCTAGTAGAGTACTTCCGAAGTGTTTCGGAAGTCTGTGCTTTTAGGTGGTCCGTACGTTTTCGGTAAAATGCAACTATTCCCACTTTCAAATTTAAATAAATGACTTAATTTAAGTCTAATTTAAAAAGGGAATAAAGGCATTAAGAAAGCATTTATCATAAAAGCTCTCTAATATAAAAATAGAATTATATTTCTAATATTATAACTTATGGTATCAAAATAGAGAATCGGTATCAAAATGGAGAATCGGTATCACTATTTTGATACCGTAACTAGGGTATTGATACCAAAAGTCAGTTTGATACCGTAACTGAAGTAATGATACTGTAACTTGAAACCAGCATCTCCCTCTAAGGTACTTATTCTTTCCCAATCTCAATACAAACGAAATTTCTTTCATGACTTATTGATATCTTAATTTACAGAATACGTTCAAAACGGAAGTCTTTGACCTCGTTCAAGGTCTTCGCGAGATATGCGCCTGGTGGCAGCGGAAAGGATAAAAAAGGAATGATGCATCACCACCGATAAGCTCGCGTCCACGAGTGGAAGGCGGCTTCTTCGCAAATGGTTACATTTCCGCCTCAGAGCCTCAATCAATTAATTGGGAAGGGGTACGAAAGGGCGCAGCGTAAGCGTAGGAGAATCGGTGTTGATTGGTATTTTCCGGCGGGGTATAAGGTTAAAGGAAGGGGGGGTAATTATTGGCCATCTCACTAATCTTGCTGCTTGATCTCGCACACCACCTTCTTTCCTCCCTCAGGCACATGATGGCTCTACGCAAAATTAAGGAAAAAATGTGATGGCTGCTCTTCGAATGAAGAGCAATTGTAGAAGCCCTAATAAGAGCCTCGCTTCGCTTTCTACAACAAAGGGGGTGTTCGGTGGCCTAAGGTAGCTGGTGTGATAACAGGAAACATCCAGAGCTGCAGTTTGTGCTACAGTACTGTGATTCATAGTCTGTGAATCACAGTAGCACAAACTGCAGGACTACAATCCTTAACCTGGCTACTATTGCTGCGGCCACACTCGTTGCCTGAAAATCAGCCGAAATAGTTCCCCTCAAGAATCATTGGAGAAGTTTTATCTCCCGCGAGAGAGAAAAAACTGAAACTGGCGAGACCGAAGTATACACTACCTTGCCTAAATTTTACCACTCAGTATGACCGAAACATGGACTCCGCCAACAGTTTCGTTGGGCAAAGTTCCCCAAGTTACTCCGGGCGCAAGTGGAGGTCAGAAGATCGCTGGGGATTTTCCATTGGATCAGGTTGTGATCGATAGTAAGTTTTCATGACATCGTCTATTTCAAAAAGCGATTCTAACAATGAGGCTTAGAACTACCCACCGGAACACAAGTTTACTCCTGCGATAGATATGGGACGTCTGCCTGGACGGTAACGGCAAAAATCACGACAACCTTGGCTAATGGAACACCCAAGCTATATTTCCTGAAGGTAATATCCCCGAACGTATTTGAGAGCAGTTTCTGACTTTCTTTTTACCTTCAAAGTGCGCGGAAAACGACGAGGGCAAAGCTATGTTAGAGGGCGAGTTCCACGGCATGTCCGAGTTATACAAAGCTGCGCCAAATTTTGTCCCTGAGCCATATACATGGGGAAAACTCAATGTTGAGAGCCCAGATACCTACTACTTTCTGTGCGAATTTATCGAAATGACCAACGAAAGTCCAGATCCCGTTCAACTTTGCACCAAAATTGTCCAGCTTCACCAGAACACTACGTCTCCTAATGGGAAGTTTGGCTTTCAGATCAAAACTTGCCAGGGAAATCTAGCACAGGAGACAGCATGGCATGACACTTGGGTCGGCTATTATATTCAGCTGTTGCAAAGCGCAATGCAAAAGAACACCGAGGTGAACGGTAAATGGAAGGATTTGGAACTGCGGATCGACCGTCTGATTACTCGCGTAGTCCCATTGGTCTTGGGACCACTAGAGGCGGATGGTCGAGTTGTGAAGCCAACTTTAATTCACGGCGACGTATGGGATGGCAACGTTGGTACTAGTTTTGAGGATGGCGAGATTTACGTCTTCGATGCAAGCGTTCATTACGCGCATAACGAGTTGGAAATGGCAATTTGGCGTGGAAGGCACAGCAAGTTTCTCAGCTCCAAGGTCTATTTGAATGCATACCTCAGCAGAATGGGAATCAGTGAACCGGCGGATCAATTTGACGATCGCAACAGAATTTATAACTGCTATATGACTCTCCACGAATCCGCCTGCCATAACGGCTCTAGCTTTCGAGAGCAGTAAGTTGTTTTGTTCCATCGTTCCACACCCTGAGAATGCTAATCTCATTTACTCCAGGTGCTATGAGAACTTGAATTATCTAATCAGCAAATACGCACCATTCGTTGAAGGGGAGCCTGGATATTCAGACGAATGAGAACCATGACAACTTATTTTCAATACCTATCTATAGGTAGTATTCATAGCACTAGACCTACACAGCACACTCTTTGAATTTTCGGTTCTTCTCGGTTCTTCCTGCTATGGTAGCGTCTGCTATCATAGAGCCTTGCCTGTGTAACTGTGTTTTGCGGGGTACATCAACCCCTTCGGTTGCGTGACAGCTTCCTATCATACCTAGTATGTATGCAGTCACCGCAAATACGAGCCCCTCGTTTAGCAAGCCTATATATCATGCTTGGACAATTCGATCGATATTGTAAAGTCCTGCTTTTGATGGCGTCCCATAAATAGGAGTAGAACAAATAACCTATTTTCCCTTCGATGGTTTTAAATCGCTGAATTGTCAGATGAGAATAATCTGGAAGTAATGCTGCCTCAACTACGTGGCATGTCCCGACTTGGGAATCTACCTAGGTTCATTTTAACCTGGTTTCGTTTGCCGATTGGTCAACACCACTGAAACTCGTCACACTTCTACCAATCATACACTGAACCCTGGTTCCGGACTTGATTTTGTCCAGGATAGCGCCATGTCATATCCCATTTTCAAGTGCGAGTTCGTTTTGTCACTTCAAATTTTAAATCAAGGCTTATTTCAAACCTCTAATTTGCCCCTGGAGTTACGCTGTTCAAAATCTCATACATTCTGCAATGACTTCAAACATCCCCCCAGGAGAGTTATTCCAGGAGAAAGGAGCCCCAAACGAAGACTCTTCATCGCCTGTCTCAAATCACGACACGCCGACAACGCTGGATGATGGCCCACTTGAGTCGGTTCTGTACTCGCACTTCACAAAAATTGAAAAGCGTATTATAGTTTCCATCATCACTTTCGCGGCAGTATTCTCTCCCTTGTCATCTTTTATCTTTTTCCCTGCCATAAACGCTTTAGCGAATGACCTACACGTCTCCGTCGAAAAAATCAACCTTACAATTACATCTTACATGATCTTAGCTGGGATTGCTCCAGCCATAATAGGCGACATGGCGGACGTTACTGGACGTCGAACCGTCTATATCTTTACCATCGGGATCTATTGCGCTGCGAATATAGGTCTGGCGTTACAAGATACCTGGACGGCGTTATTTATACTCCGGATGTTACAGAGTGCTGGGGGTGCCGGTACTAAGAACCCATTTGTTTTTCATATTTTATTGAATTAGCGATGGGACTGATCTTTTTGGGCTAGCTACTATTGCCATAGGCTACGGCGTAGTCTCTGATATTGCATCGCCCTCAGAGCGAGGCGGGTTTGTTGGCGTTCTTCTCATGGGGTAAATATGTGACAGTATTTGTCAATTGGCGCATTTTGGCTCAATAATTATTCATTGCTCAAAAATACACTTCATCGTCCCTCCAACTACTCTCGCTAATAATTCTCCCTAGCCCAAACTTCGCCACAGCGATTGGACCTATCCTCGGAGGAGCATTAGCACAATATCCTGGTTGGCGCTGGATCTTCTGGTTTCTATCAATCGCTTCCGGTGTCTGTCTTGCTTTAATCATTCTCTTTCTCCCAGAGACTTCAAGGTTGAAGGTTGGTAACGGTTCAAAAAGAGTTTCGGGAATTCATCGCACACTATTCTCAATTTTCACGTCCTCCAAAACCGACAAGAACGGGGACAGTATACCTGGGGACTTCGGAGATACGAATGTCGATATGAGGACCCGCCTTCCAAACCCATTAGCGAGCCTAAAAATGCTCTGGGCCAAGGACACAGCTCTTCTCACTTTTATTTATGGAATTTTTTACATGAACTTCAGCTGCCTTCAGGCATCACTGTCGTTGTTGTTTATTAAACTCTATAGTCTTTCACAGATCGAAGCAGGGTTGATATACTTACCCTTCGGTATCGGAGCATTCATTGGCACATACTGTTCCGGTAAGCAGGCGGCTCATAAACTCAAAATCCACCACTCGTTGGTGGCTAGCATCTGGCAAGTACCTCGGTGAATAAATAACTGATAATTATTGCAAATAGGCAAGGTGATGGACCGGGACTACCGCATTACAGCCCGTAGTCAAAATATTGCTGTCAACGCGGAAAGGGGGGACGATTTAAGCGAATTTCCGATCGAGAAAGCTAGACTCCGAAGTATTTGGTACTCGATCATTATTAGTGGTGCTTGCACTATAGGATACGGATGGGCAGTATATTTCAAGACTGTAAGGCACCTATGTTCTACCTTATACAAGACAATGACTAACCTCATATCAGCATTTGGCTATTCCCCTTATCTTGCAATTTTTCACGGGCTTTTTCACTGTAGTAACTTTCAATGTAAGTAAGCGAGACTATTACTAGACTCGTGAAAGAAACAGCGTGCAAAGTCCGATTTTCGTTCATTTGCGTTCGATTTCAACTATTTGGGGGGTATTGTATGAATATCAAGTGGTAAATGAAGGAAGGCTTCCAAACCTTAGAGGGGCTGACTCTTACCGCACGCCTATCTCAGCCCCCTTCTCCCTCAATGCTGATAGTCGTTCGACTGGATGAAGTTTTCACCCTCAACACTCTTTGTCCTTCCATGCTCAAGCACAAAAGGGAATACTTTTCGAAGTTTCAGCAACGCGCAGTGCTTACCATGAATAAGTTTTGCGGGACTCTCCTAGTAGACTTACATCCCAAATCCCCAGCTGCCGCTCAAGCCGCAAACAACATCATGCGCTGCTCCCTCGCAGCGGGAGGGCTGGCATTATTACAAATCATGCTCGACAACATTGGGATAGGGTGGACATTTACTATTTTTGGGGCATTGGACTTAGGATGCTTAGGTGCGGCTTGGCTAGAATGGAGATATGGAAAGAATTGGAGAGACATATTAAAGGGGAAAGGTATTGAGCGGTGAGGATTGAAGGATAACTAGTCAAACCTGAATAGTTGGGCGTTGCTTGGTTGGTGGCTATTTATTAGTGGACGCTCTTTTAGGGGTGCAGAAGGGGGTTTGTCACGTGAATAGTGGGCGCTCATTTAAGGTTTTAGGAACGAAGAGGGGCTTTATCACGTGAACTCTTGATAAGCGGATGCGAATACACGTGATATTACCCCCTATTTCAAATTGATATAATAACATTGAAGGATAATTATGGAAGAAGAAATACCGGTATCTTCCCGTAAAATATATCCGTCCAGTGCGAATTAAGAGTTATCCTAAGTTTTTAAGTAGAATCCCTTATTATAATAAATCGATCTGCAATTCTAATACCGAATAAATCTAACTCTTAGGCTATCCCTATCCCAATTAATATCCGTTATCGTACTCCCAGTCGTTCAAGACCAAGGCCTAGCAAAATTATCATTTGAAAAACTACCAATTCGAGCCTACAGCATTGACTTATGCAAAGCACATTCAACTTCTATATCTACTTTCTAATTTCGCTAACCTACTCCAAAAGAAATTCTTAGTTTTAAAACCAAGAAAATCAAACAACTCTCCCTTCTTCCCAATTCCTCAACCCCCATAATCCGCCCCCTTAACCAACGGCCTCACCTCCTCGCCAACCCCAAACCCAGCCCTTCTCACCCCTTCACCCCTCCATCTCCCCCCACCAAGATCCCCATACCTAACTTCCAAATCCCTCAGCTCTCGACTGAAATTCTCATTCCCACTGTGAGGGAATGGAAGGAATAGAATGGTGGGTGACGAGTGGACCGTGCTTCTCTGTAGATATCTATTCTCCTCGCTTAGGATCTCTTCCTAAACCTGTAATATCGTTGCATTAGACTTCGTCGTGCTTGAGACCCTCACATATTGGCTACCGGATACCAATGATCGATCGCGGCGTACCCTGCCAAGTTACCGCCAAGTTCTCTCGTCGGATTTGACCTCGTCGCCACGTTTTACGAATTTCTGCTTAGGTTCGCCTGCGAAAAACGATCAACACTACCAAAGCACCCGCCAACTACGCTATTATTCCCTCATTGGGAATCGACAACACCTCCGCAGACCCTCTCCCACGCCCGCGCACGTCCTGCCGAATCCTCGCAAGCCTCCGCCGTTGAGATCGACCTCGTCGTCCCACGCGCACCGAAGTTCTCTCGTCGGATTTGACCTCGTCGCCACGTTTTACGAATTTTTGCTTAGGTTCGCCTGCGAAAAACGATCAACACTACCAAAGCACCCGCCAACTACGCTATTATTCCCTCATTGGGAATCGACAATACCTCCGCAGACCCTCTCCCACACCCGCGCACGTCCTACCGAATCCTCGCAAGCCCCCGCCGTTGAGATCGACCTCGTCGTCCCACGCGCACCGAATTTCGCCTCGATCTCCCTTAGCGAGCAGAATTTTCAACCTACAAACCCTCACCAGAAAACGCCCAAAATCCACACATATTTCCTGTTTAGGACTTCAGCCACACCTTCGCACACCCTCCATACCCACCCCTAATACCCTGAAACGTCACAATGGCTAACGCCAACCCCCTTTTCCACAACGCTTGGACCGGAGGCACCAACCCCCAAGCCTCACCTAGGCCTCCCATACCTGCTGTGGCGCAAAACCCTCTCGATATTACAACATTCCCCAATCTTGCCTTGGTTGGAAACCTTGGTGACCTGTCCAATCTCCTTTTGGGTAGGCCCCAGCAGTTCTACGATGAATTTGTACACCTAGTTACTAGCACCGATGCAATGAACGATGACTTCAACAGTACGAAATTGGCTCTTGATGTCCAGGATACAGAGCTCGACAGCCTCAAATCTCAACTAGCAGCCCTTCAAGCCAACCTCAACACCGCTATTACCGAACGTACCCAGGCACTAGCCACACTTCAGACACTTCAAAGTTCTACTGCCGCTACAGCCACACCTCCTACACCTACCACTACTATGCGCTCTGCAGAGCACCCCGATCCGGCAATATTTACTGGGGACGATCCTAGCTTACTTAGTGCCTTTCTCAAGGGCTTATACCTTAAGCTTAGGATGAACGAGGATTGGTATACTACCGAGGACCAGAGAATGGGCTATTTAGTCGCACGTATTGGTGGTAAAGCCAGACAACAGATCGATAGTGGCATTACAAAGTACGGTACATTCACATTTTCAGGAGTGGATGCCATTGTCACAATCCTAGAATCCGCCTTTGGAGATGTTATGGAAGCAGCCACAGCGCAGAAGAAGTTCGCCGCCTTGAGGCAAAATACTATGCCACTTGCAGATTTCCTACCCAACTTCTTGACGTTAGCTGCGAGAACTGGATTTAATGATGTCGCTATTATCGCCCAGTTTCAGATTTCCCTAAACTATTTGATCAAGGAGCGCCTATGGCTAATGCGAGAACTACCACCTACCGAGTATAATGCCTACGCCGACTGGGTTAGGAGAGCCGATGGCATAAACCGAGCCTTGCACGGTGCGAATTATATTCAGAATAGTGGCAAGAAAGGCAGCACGCCGAGCTCGGGCTTCGGAGCAGACCATGCGTACGACGCCACATCTACATCTACTACACCCGTTAGTGCTGGAGATCCAATGGTTTTGGACGCGGCTAGACTCGTGTTGGACGCTGCCAGAGTTACTGGCGCTAGGAAGGAGATAGTTTGGACTATGGACGACCACAAGAATGACCGACGTGCTACTACTGACGAGGAACGTGCTGCTAGGAAAGCCTTTAATGTTAAGCACGGATTTTGCAACTATTGCGGATCTGATAAACATAAGGTTGATACTTGCCCTAAGCTCGCAGCGCATAAGGCTAAACTGGCGGGAAAAGCCAACCCTTCGAGTTAAATCGCTCTCGGAGGCGCAGAAAAAAGAAACAGTTAAAGATATCTTCTCTCCGGACACATAGCTCGCACCTAGAGTTACCTTGTACATTATCTGATGGTACTACCAATGGAGATGTTATTACTTCTAAATCTATGGTTGATTCTGGGGCTACGGCCTTAGGATTTATCGATGACGGTTTCGCGCGTACACATAATTTCACCTTATTTCCCCTTTCACGACCCCATCGACTACAAGTGGTCGACGGCTCTTCCTCTTCTTCCGGAGACATCACCCACTACACAGTCCTCAATCACGATATTGGAGGCCATATAGATAGGAAAATGGTCTTCTATCTCACTAAACTCGGCGGTTACGACTTGATTGTGGGTAAACCTTGGCTCGACAAACACAACACCAGTCACGAATGGTCAGAAAATGTCATTATATTCAACTCCAAGTTCTGCAAGACTAACTGCCTCCCAAAACACTGTCCCGAATTGCGAGTCTCCGGCATTTCTAGTCCAGACTCAGAGCCTCAGCCAGAACCTACTTCTAAACCCAGATCGAGATTTCCGATACCTCGCCGTCTCAACGCCACTAGGTTCTATGACCTAGCGAAGAGGAAGGAAGCAAAAGCTTTCTCATGTTCACTGTTTGAGGTGGATAAGCTCCTTACGGGGCGCGGGGTGGAACTTGAAGACTCCGCTTATGCAGCCAATATTCATATCAACTCAGCTCGTATGAAAGAGGCTTTCTCTAAACTCGACTTACTACAAGAAGAACTTCGAGCTTTTTATGTTCAGACACAACCTATACCCAGCACAGACCCCCCACCCGAACCGAAACCCTCTGACGCTATACCTACACCTCAAGAGGTAGCTGCTGCCCTCCATCTTGCCGGAGCCTCTCTGGCAGATATCGAAAAAGCCCTACAACCTAAGGTTTTCGTCGACCCCGCTACTAAACTACCTGTACATTTCCACGAGTTCTTACCCCTTTTTAGCGACGATGAGGCTAAGAAACTTCCTCCTCATCGGGATTGTGACCACACTATAAAGATAGAACCCGGCACTACACCACCCTCCGGCCCTCTCTACAATATGTCAACCGAAGAACTGAAGGTGCTTCGTAAGCACTTAAAGGAACAGCTAGATATGGGTTATATCCGTAGTAGTACCTCGCCAGCAGCTTCACTTGTGCTTTTTGCGAAGAAACCGGGTGGTGGATTACGATTCTGCGTGGATTACAGAGGTCTCAACGCTATTACTATCAAGAACAAATACCCTCTACCTCTCATCAAAGAAACCCTCTCTAGGATGAATAAAGCTGTCATTTTCACGAAGCTTGACGTTGTCGCAGCGTTTAACTGAATCAGAATTAAGGAGGGAGATGAGTGGATGACGGCCTTTTTGACCCGTTATGGCCTATTCGAATCGCTAGTTATGCCTTTCGGCTTGTCTAATGCACCAGCCACTTTCCAAGCACGTATCAACGAAGTGCTCCGAGAGTATTTGGACGACTTTTGCACCGCCTACCTTGACGACATTCTCATTTTCTCTACCGATCTAGACGAGCACCGGGAGCATGTCCGCAAAGTCCTAGGAGCTTTGCAGGCTGCCGGCTTACATTTGGATATCAAGAAGTGCGAATTCGAGACTACAGAAGTCAAATACCTTGGTATGATTATATCTACCGAAGGGGTCACGATGGATCCCGAGAAAGTCCAGTGCATAACGGACTGGCAGTCCCCCTCTAACCTCAAAGACGTCCAAGGATTTCTTGGCTTCTCCAACTTTTACCGGCGTTTTATTAAGGGGTTTTCACGCATAGTTAAGCCCCTAGTCCATCTCACGAAAAAGAGTGTTAAGTTCGTCTGGGATAAGCGTTGTGAGAAGTCGTTTCGGAGGCTAAAAGCCGCCTTCGTTTCAGCCCCTATCTTAAGACACTTCGACCCCACTAAGGAAGTCGTCTTGGAGTGTGACGCGTCCGATTTTGTGTCCTCTGCGGTGTTATCCCAGTGGCACGATGGCATTCTCTACCCAGTGGCTTTTATGTCACGAAAATACGACCCTACCGAGTGTAATTACGAGATTTACGATAAAGAGTTACTAGCTATAGTACGAGCTTTCGAGACATGGCGCGCGGAGCTCCAGGGACCTGATTTACCTGTTACGGTGATCACAGATCACGCTAATTTGGAGTACTTTATGACCACTAAACAACTCTCTCGGCGTCAAGTTAGATGGAGCGAATTCCTCTCTGAATTTGACTTCGCTATACGCTCCGTGCCCGGTAAACAAAATGTTAAGCCGGATTCTCTTACCCGCCGCTCGCAGGACCTACCCTCCGATGACTCCGATCCACGGATTACACACCTGAGTCAGACACTACTTAAACCTCATAATATCGACCCCGAACTACGCGAGAAAATCAGGGGTAACTCCGACGTAGAAGAGCTTTTCCAGAAACTCGACTTCGACCAGGAACTCCGTTTGTGCCCTGCGATTATTAACGATACCGAACCAGATCCAGAGCCATTTGATCACAAAATCACTAGACTTCTTGACGAAGGCTACCAGACGGACGAATGGTGGCTGAAAATTAAGAAGGAAATGACTCGCATGGATGGTATACCTCATTCCAAGGATATCTCCCTTTCAGAGTGCGAGATACGAGATGACCGTCTTTATTTCAGAGACAGGGTCTATGTGCCAGACAACGAATTGAGGGTTTACCTACTACAATTAGCTCACGACTCTCCCGAGAGTGGGCATCCCGGGAAGAACAAGATGTATGAGCTGATGTCCCGGACTTACTTCTGGCCAAAGCTGCACTTCGATATATCGCAATTTGTTAAAGCATGCCACGGATGTGCTCATAATAAACTCTCGCAGCTACGTTACCAAGGAGCCCTTAAGCCCCTCCCTGTACCTTTACAGCGTTGGAAGGATATTTCCATCGATTTTGTCGGCCCAGTTATGACTTCTAAGAATGGC
>QYAP01000104.1:0-77401 GCA_003988905.1 Hymenotorrendiella dingleyae
TAATTAAACTACCCACTACACCTATATAGTTCGGCCCTCATGCACTCTCTGGAAGGACATCCAATTCAATTCATTCGTATTGGCATCAAAACTTCAACAATATGAAGTCTGTTCAATTAATGTACGATAGTTAGACGAATGAGCAAACCATGGCAGCACCGAAGAATGCTATGTCGAATTGAGGATAGTTGGGATGATGGAAAATCCGTTTTTCTCTAATGGAGGGGGGGGCGGGGGGGGGGGGCAGGAGAGAGATTGTGTGTGGCGTTGAAATCAGTTCAAACCGATTAGAGTCAACAGCAACCAAGTGCAACATGCAAATGAAGCCTGTTCAAAAACAAACCCCGAAGCAAAATAGTAGAAAGGGAAGTATCATGCAGAGTTCTGTCTCAGCGTCTAGAAGGCGGCTGGCGAAAAGCAATTATCATCTCTTTTTGTGTTACCGTATTAATTGGTTTAGAGCGCCACCCCCTTCCCATTTTGACCTCCATATCCTAACACAACAAGGCTCAAAATAACAGAGGTCCCATTTTCGGGAGAGATATCATTCATGGGAGAAACTCTCCCATCAACCTCAATTCTCTTTGATGGTCTCGCACAATGAAGTTAAAAACGGGAGGGGGGCGGCGCTCTAAACCAATTAATACGGTACAAGTCATCGTTCCGTTGCGGTGTGGAGACCTTGCCTTGCTGCCTTGAAAACAGGCCGACTTTCATATTTCTTTTTACTTGGCTGCCATTTAGTATGTATATAGGACTTTGCTCTCAGTGCCTAAATCACCAGAGCTCACGAAGAGCAAATGTTTGATGTCGATCTCATCAAGCGAATATTCGGATTAATCACACCCGATCGCTCTCCAACCTCACAAAGAGCGCGTGAGTATTCTACAGAGCCGATAGCGCCGGCAGAAACGAGACTTTTCCGACAAAGACTCGAGGCGCCAAAATGGACTCCCAGAAGCAAGCGGAGAGCGATGGAGCTGGAACCAAGAAGTAAGCTCTCTTCCAGCTCTCTTTGCTTGGTATCCACTGACTTTCATAGGCCTTCAAGTTCAGAAACAATTGATGAGAAGCAAATCCTGCTAGACAGTCTCACAGAATACATGTCGCAAAACAGCAAACTCGAAACCGATACTCACCTCCGCATCCCATCCAATTCCCAGCGTATTTCAAGAGCGAAGATACCAAAGACATCAAAGTCTCTATCAGTCTCCACTGCGTGCGCACATTCCCTGGAAATCGCATCGAGACAGTTGCCACGCATCTACAGACGATCGCGCATCCGAAATGGGATGTCAAGAAGGGATCGCATGCTGTGATGAATTATATGGTTGATATATTGAGAGAGATGGAAAGGAAGGACGAGTTGACGATGGAAGGGAAGTTTGGGACAGCTATCGGGGTTGCTGGATATGGGGCTAAGATCATGCGCTTTAAGTATCTTGGAGAGTTGGCCGCGATGCAGGATAAGAGGCACAGGAACAGGGTATGAGGTTGAGGGTCGTTGGGACGGATGAGATGGTGGACAGTTCTACTAAGTGAAGGTGGAAAGTTTGCCCTTTCTATCCTTCTCAGCTGCATAGTTTTATGTATATTCTTTAATCTCGTTATCACTTTTGGATTACATTTTGCAAAATGGGGATGTGTAATTATTAGGAAAAGGATTTTTTTAATTTATTTTTCTATCAGATCTTATCTCAAAAATAAAAGAGCGAAGGAAAGGAAAAGAAAGGAACCCAAACTTACTTATCTATGCGAGAAAGAAAAGAATCAAGGAAATATCTCATGAAGGAAGAACCTTCATTTACTCTCCTCCCTCGTCTCCTTGAGGCTGAGGCTCTGGGGAGGGGGCTCCCTCGCGGGTGTAGCGGTCGGAGTCGTCTTCGGAGGACATCTTTGTGTTTGTGTTTGGGGGGTGTGGGGTTTGGGGTTTGGGAGGGTGTTTTGGAGGGCTTGGAGGATTTGGCTGGTTGGTGAGGCTCTAGGTTGATATAGACCTGAAACTCATGTTGTTCTACTTAGATAATCACTTTATTGTTATTTGCGATTCTAATGTCTTTGACTTCTACGTTTGTTGTCTAAAGAGAATTGCATTATCGTCTTATCTTCTTTCAACTTTGCTTTGACTTCTACGGTTGTTGTCCGAAGAGAATTGCATTATCGTCTATCTTCTTTCAACTTGGCTTTGACTTCTGCGTTTGTTGTCTGAAGAGAATTGCATTGTCGTCTATCTTCTTTCAACTTGGCTTTGTCTCCACACGTCGCTGGTTCAACAATCACATTTCACCTCATTGGGATATGCGGTATTCATCACATTTCAAGATCGAGTTATCGTCTTCCTGCAACTCTCAAGCCTTCAAAAATCTCGTCAGCACACCCTCAATCCCTCCGCACCCCGACTTTCTTACATCCTCGCTTGCACCACAGCGTTACACAAGCTTTTCGTTCGGGATCGTTGCATGCATCACACTACAGGGGCAGAAGTATGCATAAAAAGGAGGCTGTGAGTCCAGACCGCTTGAGAACTGTAGGCCAATGCGATTGAGGAGGTCGTATTCATTGCGATCGCTGTTCGAATTGCATTTTCATTGTAACCCCAGGCTTACCCCTGACCGCAACGCTGGCTAAGCGACCCTCACTCAAGAAACCTCGGTTCCCTGACCGCTCTCTTGCAAAACACATTTATCCAAATGAAGCTGATATATGGCGACATCAACACCACCACAACCCCTGCCAAACCGCAAGATTCGAACATGGTCTATCCAAGAAGACCCCGATTGTCCCGCTACCTCAACCCCAAAACGCCATACTCTTACCCCCAAAATGATCACCCCTCTTTACTCGCTTCCAGAGCGTTTACATAGTCTACATTCACACCACTAGGACTCTCCTCATCCATCTCCCCACGCCTTCCCAAACGAAAATAAGCTTCCCGACCAAAGCCATCGAACGTCTCAAAGTCACTGCTGCTTCCACCCGTACCAGAGCTTTCTGAAATGGCCGGGGTTCGGGAGGTGTCGCGGCTGGGGATGGTGCTTGGGGGTGAGCTAATAGATTCGTTAGTTTGAAGGTTCCTGTTGTAGAAGATAAGGGTTGAGATGTCTTGAAGCTGGAGTACCCACACTGCGCCCCCCTTCCAAATCCACTTCCACTGTCCTCCCTCATAAAACACCAAATCCAGCACCGCACTCAACGGAACCGGCAAACTCAGCTCATCAATGTCGGCCCCTTGAATCAACTTCTGCCTCTCTTCAATCTCCCAATACTCGTTTACCAGCGCACACGCTGCACCACTATCCCACATGCCTTCCTTCCTCGGACACCTCTTTAACAGTGCCATCGCTTCTGTTCTTAGCTTTGGAGAGACGCATCTAATACCAACGTAATACAAGGGGCCGATTACCCCGAGATCGGTGGAGAAGGTCAGACTAGGTTGGCCTTGGTCGTTGGCGCGGTCCGCTTCGGCGGCCGTGATGAGGGAGCGGCAGAGGTTTACGATGATTTGGAATTGGGGATCAAATTTGGAAAAATCTGACGGGCAGTTGAGGACTTCGCCGAGAGAGCGCACGTCGTGGATGGTGGGGGTTATGTCAGACATAATCCGAATAACCGTATGATGAATCTTTAGCAAAGCTGCTCCCCGTATCTGCTTGCTCGTAAAAGACTGGCTATGATTATGCATAAAATTCTCAAATGAAGAATTCCACTTCCGCAGTGTGACGGAGGACTTGTGGTGCATGTCAATAGCCTCTTTAGACTGATAGACCATCGCCTTTTCACCATTACATCTACCACTCAAAGTCAGCACTCCTCTCCCCAAACATCAAAACCAGAAGCATAAAAACTCACAAATAAAACCCCCTAAATAAACCATCCGCACACTCATTCAAACAAGTCCTCGCCTCTTCTAGACTTGGGAAGGCTTCAGGGATAACTTTCTCTTTCAAAACAACCTCACTCAACTGCATTGCAAACGCAATCCTATCTTGCGGCTGACTCGTATCTACATACAAGATCGCCTGTACACTAAGTCTCACCAACAACGGTGTAATCACATTTTCAATGATCGAATCTTGGGAATTCTCCTGCTTTCTCAAATCACGGAGAATTCCCATGCCGCTCTGCAGATGGACCATGGCACTTCGATAGTAGCCCCGCAAGGAATCGAAGCACACGAAGAGGATACATGACATGAGAGCGGTAAGGGGAGCTTGAGAACCGGATGCTAGAGAGCGCCGTAGATGACCGATGGCTTTGGTGTATTGGTTAACCGCGAATGCCAACGTTTCGTTATCACTCCCAGGCGAGTTCGAAATCGCAGCGCTGTTTTGCGAGAATTCCTCGTGCAGAGCACCGATGGCAATAACGGCGTGCCGTAGGGAAGGTTCGCCATGACTGACTTGCAGTAGAAGAGCATCCCAGAATCCATTTGCGTAAAGGCCGTTTAACTCTGGACTCGTTCGTTTGATAAAGTAACTGAAGCCGCGTTTTTCTTTCGTGCTGCCGGGGATATGGATGGAGATACCGCGGACTAGTGCGGTGTTTTGCTTGTTATTTGATGGTGCGTTTGGATCTGGGAATCCGTCGCAGGTTCGGCCTGTGGAGATGCATCTATTGCAGAATGGATGGGTTTCATCGCATTTTACTCTTCTTATCCTATGGGAAGAATTGTGTTAGAACAATTTGACATCCAGTATGGACGGCTACTCACTTGCACGTTTGACAACCTAAATTTCAAGACGTGGAAGTTAGCACTAGTCTTTTAAGTAAGGTTGAGGAGTTGGAAGTGATGACTTGGAGGTGAACGAGCCTGAGAAATATTCCTGATTAGTGGAAGGCTCCGAGAACACTCACCTGTTCGCGTCTTTGGTCCACATTGCCTCCTTCTCCTCACTGGTGGCGTCGTGGCCACCATAGTTATTTAGCTAACTTTCTTTGGTGTGGTGTAAGCTGTTATGTCACCGGTTCATTGTGAGATATTTCCAGCGCAACCGCAACTCAACCCCTTAAATCGATGGGGGAGCTTGGAGATGTACAGGAACAGCTGAGCTGATAATCTGACAGGGGCGCCAAGAGCGAAGAGCGATCCTAGAGAAAAGTCCTTGCTTAGCTCAGACTTGTGAGATATAACTTGGAAATATAGTTCTCGATCAAGCTGGGCGATGGTCAATTCCCCAACCCAGGGAGTGGATTGTAGTCGGTCAGGGCGCTAATTGGACTCGCCGCTCCTCCCAAAGAAACTGGCACGATGGACGCAATAAGGTTATCAGCATGTGCATCTGCAGAGCACTTCCAACAAAAACGGCAGCAAAACGCGAGGATATATGACGAATAGGGATGAAGTTTTCGTTTGCAGCCCAAGACGAGACTAGGTTGATGCACTACTTTTCTCTCGGTACCGTTCATCGACGACTGTGCCACGAGCGTAGTAGTGTCTGCCTTGCAGATAAAAGCAGAGCCCCCGTAGCTGACGCCACCGTACAAAAATGTACGAACGTACCAATAAGAATAGTGGTAAAATGCTGACATAAATAAAAATTAGTCAGCGCTGCGAAAGACTTGCCTACTAAGATCCTCTACGCACGTAAACGCCCCTATTACAGAGCTCTCCCAGTGTGTAGCTAATCTAGAAGCGCATCCTGCTTAGAAGATATAATTGCGGAACAGCCCCATCGAGATAACTAACGGGCTGGCCAATACGATGTGTACGGAATGCAGGTCCTTCAACGGAGGGGGAGAAAACGAGGGAAGCCGTTCGTGTGATGTGCCGTTTGACTCTTATTGTGGCAGAGGCGAAGAGATATTCAGCTCAGAATGGGAGAGGGAGTCCCCGCTTTCAGAATCTCTTTCATTTTGATCGTTAGTGTGTCAGACCATCAATAGAGAATAGGGCTTCAATGAAAGAGTTCCCCCCATGAACCACCGTTTTGAGCATCATTGCGCATAAGCAGGATGGGAGCTTTGTGGTACACGACTTCGGAGAATTTATATGCACGGCATCTCCTTCGTAGCCCACCGCACAACGATCTGTGCAATCCGTTTTTGGATTGGCACAAGCTGTAAACACAGCCACTTGACCAGGTACTGTACACCTCATCGCCAAAAGGGCACTTACTCATAGCATCAGGAACTGGTCCGTAATTCATTATTGCTTCGTACTTGGACGCATAACGTAGCCAGCCAGCCTCCAGGCATCAACTCCCACCCATCCATCCGACCATCCTCTTATCCCGCATCGCCGCTCAAAAAAACTATTTACAATGAAGCAATAAAATCAACATCAAGCGTGCATACGTCAGCATCACGAAACCGCGTTTGTACAGCCACAAAACAAGGTGGCATCGAAATTGAACTACCCGTGTCATCGAGTCGCCTCGATAGCCGCATTCAGCGGTACCACTCTCAGACTGCGCCCCCTCTTCAATCCTGCGCCAGCCTTCTGTATTCTAGTGGGTGTTAACTCTTCTCTCCACGATCGAAATACGCTCTTCATATCCCGAGGGATACCTTCAATCACCACAGTTGATATAGGTACAAAGGGTCGGTCCTCCATGCTTGCGGCAAAAATACCATATTCCTGAACAAAAGTCAACGCATTATGAAATGCTGGGTATTGTGACTGAGCTCGAGCTCCAACGATGATGTAGATTTCAAAAAAGGCGTCCAGAATGTAGACTTTGGCGGGAGAAAGGTCTGATTGGGTGAAAGGATTTATCTCAGTGATCTGTAGTGGGTTAGCTAGCATCCTCGACATTCCCAAGAAAGCAGCTTACCTGTGCTCTGTTGGCGATATCGGCACAGAACAACCGACTACAGTACTTGTTGTAGTTGGGCTTCATTCGCCAGTGATCCGCCGATTGTGGAATCTTTGCCCCTCCGAATATGTCTAAAAAGGCCGTTGTCTCATTGCCATCTTCGACTTCTTCAATCTCACCAGTAAGCCCAAAGTCCATACCGATCAGCCTCGCACAGCTTAGTTCTTCAATACCGCTGCCTTTACCTTTCCATAAGTAAGATTTCCCTGAGGGTGTCGAGATCAGGTAAGGAAAGCCCGAACACAGGCTGTTCTGCGAGAAGTCCACTTCATCGAAAGTGATCTGCCCCGCGTATTTGCGCCCACAAAGAATGTGAGGTGAGAGAGAGTCGAATTTGTTCGAGGTCCCTCGTCTGACGACAATGATACCTCCTAGAGCATAGAAGAGTCCCGGCGTTTCCTTTCCTTGATTAATGATCACCAATTTTCCTCCGTAGCTCTTGGCCTCCCGATAGGCGGATTTTTCCACTTCGGCCGCTTCAGTCTTCGAGACGCTATCTCCAATCCAGTAATAAACCTCAGTAAGTTTCTTGCCAGCTGCATTCTCGAAAGTATGGGGGCAAAGATATAAATTTCCTTCGAAAAGAACGCGTTCTTGATGACTGGGAACAATTTGCTTCTTGCCGTCAGCTCCAAGCTGATACAGGGTTGCCTGTACAGTCTTTATACTCTGGTCGTGATCGGGTCGTGCAGCTAAAATCCTAACAGCGTCGACTATATACTTCTGCGCAGGCAACTTTTGACTGCCAAAGAAATCAGTGACTAGTGTAGAAGCCTCCGATGCTTGGGGCACTAGACTGTCGCTTAACGCTGGGGAAGGTTGGGAGGAGCGGATCTGTGCATTGGCAGGCGGAGACAAGACGGTTTTGACTGGCGGTGTTGGAAGAGGTCTAGCTGCGACAGTCTCCTTAGTCTGGATTGTAAGATCTGCTGGAGCTCTACTTTTGGTCGGACTAGGGGACCGCAGACCTGCTGAGACCATCGCAGCCTTCTCATCATCGTGCGTAGGCAGTTTGATGGGCGAACGCACGCGAGGTGACTGTTGCGGCGATTGGCTTTCCTTCGAGCGGTCCCAAAGTGCTGTGATGCTTTTAACAGCTTTGAGAGGCTGAGAAATTGGGGACTGAAACTTGCTGCTGTTGAGCGGAGGGCTAGAAATATAAGGTTGGGGATTGGTCGAGATATTTGGCTTGGGTGAAAGGATCGCCGGAGAAGAGCGAGTCGAGCTAGGGCTGACAGGTGCAATGTTTCTCTTGTTTTCTGTAGCTTTTATACTGGCAGATCCCTTTTCGGACGGATAAGAAGACAGGGTATCCGATTTTGCGGGAGCTATTGGTTGGACTTTTGCGGTTTGGGGAATGTCGTGGCTTGGTGATTTTATGCTTACAGGTATCTCGGCCGAATTAGCTTTTTTTGTAGGAGAGAGTGGTTTAGGGGATTCCAACTGCGGTTCTACTTTGTTGATTTTATTTGGCGCCTCCTGTAGGAATTGCGAACGTCGCTTCATATCCAATTTCCGGGGCGACGAAGGCTGTGACTTCGGGGAATCAACAGCGATAGGTGAATTGGGCGACTGAGTAGATTCTGCGGGAGCTGGCTGCTTCATCGTCACAAGGTCGCCGAGAGATTTTTTGGGCGAAGTAGCAGGTCGGACAGCGGTAGAAGATTCTCTTGGAGAAGGTTGTTGAGTAGAAATAGTGCTTGTTTGCAGTACGGTGTTTCCGACATTTGTGTTTGTAGAGGCTGATGGTGCCTTTCTTCGAGGCCCTCGAGCTCTGCCTTTCGTCATATGCGTTAGCTGGGGACCTGGATCTTGACCATCGCCCAACGTAGTAGATGTGCTCATGCTGGCTGTGCGTTGAGAAGTCGTGGAATTCGCTGGACTTGACGAACGCGAGGTTTCACTGGCCATGGAAGGGGGCCCTCTGGCCAACAGCCCAGCTAGGGCCGGATTAAGTCGACCTGCAAGCTTTCCACCCAAAGGTTCTTTTGTTGCGGGCCGGGTTGGTGTGATGGTGTCTGCAGAGGTAGTTGTCTTTATGGGATCGGTACGTTTTGGTGGAGGCGAAACAATGCTGCGAGGCTCAGAATTAAGGACACCAGAATCAGGTTTCACCAAGGTCTTTCGTCTAGCCAAGACTTTCAAGGCTTCTGGCACTTCGCCTTCTTTGCCCGAACTACTGGCAGGCCGAATCCCTTTCCCTTCAAGCTGAGACTTCTTGAAATCTTCTTTCTTCTTGAGAATCGCATCTTTGAATTCGTCCACTCGCTCTGTCTTCTTAGGTCCGCCAGTAATGTTCAAAGCGGCTTTCCCACGCGTTATATTGTCCTTTAGCTCATCTGGGGCAACATAATTTTTGGTTTGGGTGCGTCGAAGTTGACCGAAAACATTCTTGAACTCAGGTTCTTTAGAGCCGCCATTATCAGCAGAGCCTTGCCGAGATTTCAAAGAAGACCTAAAGTCCATGTTGGGAGGCGTTTCTGGCTTGACTTTGTTAATTGTGGGCGATGACTTTGCACCGGAGGAATTTGAAGGGGTTCCATTGCTGGGAACGCTTTGTCGCGAATTATCCTTGGAACCCTGGGAAGAGATGCTTTCAGTACGTGGCTTGTAAGTTACAGGAGAAAATCCAGCAGCAAGACCGCCGATACCGGCTGGTTTAGAGAGCCCGCCAGGAGGCGGCGATCTCATCAGGCCGCCAATATTTACTTCGTGCTTGACGGGAACCGTTGGACTACGGCCGAGATCAACGCTCGACTTCGATTTGGCTCTGTTCAGTTCGGACATCCACGAAGGCTGGGCTGGAGGAGGTGTAGGCTTTGGCTTTGGCGATTCGGGTTTGTTCAAGGCACTTTCAAGCCAGCTAGATTTCGTTGGGCTCCATCTTCGAGTATCCGCGGTCTTTGTGGGACTGGACGGGGGACTTGCATCTGTCCGAGGTTTCGTATCTAGTGAGATTTCCTCCGTATTCATAGCTCCTTGCGGGGTTTGGGAACGGGAGGGTGGAAAAGGTTTGATAAATCCATCACTGTCAGCAGAAGCTGCTGGTCCGCTCCGCGTTGATATTGGTGCGTTGGGACGATCTTGACTCGGTATGGCATTGCCGTGACTTGATGTTGGTCTTGAGGGAGGCCGGGGTGAATTTTCACGACTGATGCCACTGGCGATATTCCCCACAGCTCCCGCGAAATCGTTGTTGCTTCGATTGCTAGCCACGGAATTGGTTCTGTTGAGGCCTGGGGGTGATTGAACGCTCCATCTTTTGCTCACGCTGTCCGATCGTTTCATCATTGCACTTTGAACAAAGCCCCCCATACCCTTCGTAGGAGAAAGCGGTCGCTCCAGCCTGTCGGGCGATATACGTCCTTGTGTCGGCGACATTGCTAAACCTCGATTTTCGGACTTAGGGTCTGAGCCTGGAGGATCAAGTCTCTGAGCGCTGGTAAGAGGAATTGGAGAACCAATCCCACCAGAGCTTGCCGACGGGCCATGGTATGATGCTCTGGGGGAGTTTCCATAGCTAACACTACTCCTCGTGGGGGACATTCGATCTGCGGCACCATCCGCAGGCTTTTCGCTGCTGGCGCCCTCCCGTACCATACCCGGCATTTGTATTCTACGAGTAGGTGAGTTTAGTCCATGATCCGACTTCTCCCCGTCTTCAACCTGATTCCGCCTGTACGCTGGAGAGCTCATGCCTCGATCTGCAGTCTGTCGAAACCAGGCAGGGTCTTTATTGGCCAAGGATTCTGCGATTTGATCGCGCGTAAAGGTAGGCTCTGCGGTCGAGGGAGAAATTTCTGGCGACATTGCTGGCTTGGGCGAGCGGGCAGCGTTTTCAGTGGCAACGACTGACAGTGGACGACTTCGACTCTGATCTGAAGTTTGGGAATTCGGACGCCGCTGCCAGGACAGGGGGGAGCTTCTGGATGGCATCGCGCTCGAGGGAGATCTCATGGCATCATTTCGCTTGGACTCGGACTCGGAAAAATAGTCGCCATTATCAGAGGAGGCATTTGCCTTTGCTGGAGAGGTGGGAGATGCCGCCGGGCGGTCCATCGCGTTGTCAATGGCAGTATTGTGTAGAGGCTCAAAAGTTGTTGGTGGTCCGGACGTGGGCGAGAATGCTTGGGACGAGGCCGTCGGGAGCACACCAGCTATCCGCGACAAAGTGGGAGTGGGAGTGCTCGTGGGAGAGGATTTGGTTGGGGAGATGGATCGGGCGCGTTCTAAATGTTTCGTGGTCAGTCCAATTCACTGATGTGCCGTGAATTGTATCCAAGTACTGCTACAGTACGGCATCTGAGCTCGCAGCCGCAGCCGCACACGCGCAAGATCGCGGGTTGGGTTTCGCTCAATGCTCAATGGGGATTCTCAGGCTCAAGCTCACCAGATCGACGTGCCTGTCGTTCTTTTCGGCCCTGCAGAATTTCCTCCTCGAGCTTGCGGTTGCGCTCTTCGTCCTCCTGGTCGCGTTTGTCGCCCAGCTCCTTGATGCGTTGCAGAAAGTCGTTGACATCCTCCGCGCCGTCTGCCGAAGACATGGCTGCAAGACGGAATCCTCGTAGAATACTGCTTCACTGCAATTCTCCCAGCACTGCAACCTGGTCGAGCACAGGCACAATCGAGTCAGGACAACAAATCATCCGTCCAGCGGGGCACGTACTTGGAAGACAAAGTTTGGGGACAAGAGCTCTTCCGGGAGTCAGGATTCGGAGGCTTTCTCTGGCATGCAACTCTACAGGATCTGCGGGTCGCTTGTCAGCTTGGGCTGCACCTTCTCAACGATGTTTCGAACGTGCACCGCAGGAAACACCGACCCCAGCCAGGGCTGCCAGTGCTTAAGTACAAGTAGGCTGGTAGGTACTGTGAGATGCAGCACACTTATTTTTATGTTAGGTGGGCATATAGAATGGACTGATATTATTTTCTTCCAAAATTTGGGACATCGCAGGACGCTCCTGATCTCCCCTGATCTCCCCTGACCTCCCATGACCTCCCCCCCAACACGGTGTGGCCCCCCTATTATTTGCTACAGTAACAATAACATTGTTCCCGGCTTTTCATGCACTTTCTTTGTTGATGCCGCGACGAGGTGTTCAGACGCGGTTCCCTGCTCTGCACATCACCCCGGTGTTGGTGTCTCCACAGCCAAATCCTGAGCTCAACAGACGCAGTTCGGCCGAGTTTTCGACCATGGCCACGCATCAGAGGGAAACTTCGTACATCAAAATAGGAACAGTCGGGCTTTGGCATCATCTACCACCCATGCCTGGCCCTCCTCCAAGTTGGCTCCGGTGATGGCACTACAGCGAATGATGTGCCATCGATGTGTTTTGATCGCCTCTAGATCGAGCCCCTGCATGCTTCGGGTTAGCCCTGCCGCATTTTTTCAACGACACCTCTTGACGAACCTGCTGGATTTCGAACTCATCCATGCACCCATCAACGTCCGTTTTGTTGGCAAACACCAGCAAACTCGCCCCAGAAAGCCTCTAGTCCTATCCATTAGTAACGCTACCAAGGGAAATTCCAAAATTGATATACCTCTTCTTGCAAGAGGTTATGGAGCTCTTCTCGACAGTCCTCAATGCGCAGTCGATCCGTGGCATCCACTACCCAAATCAAGGCATCGGTCTTCTCAAAGTAGTTTCTCCAATACGAGCGTAGGGTCTTCTGACCTCCTACATCCCCTATTATCCATCAGTACGCGAAGGACTAGGGAGCGGGCCCCTATGTAACTTACATATGTTGAGCTTGTAGCTTGGAAGCGAGTTAGCGAGCGAGCAGGAAACCAGAGGATCAGTAGAGTACCAACCCCTTGTAGTCAATCGTCTTGATAATAAAACCCAAGGTCGGGCTGACGCTGTTCACATCTTCTCCCATGATTCTCTTGACGATCGTCGTTTTCCCAGCGTTGTCAAGTCCACTACCGAGGAGACGGATTAGCGAAGCGACTCTTTGGGTTGAAAGGGGATGCATTACAGCATGAGAATTCGCATCTCCTTGTCCTTCAAGCGGGCTTTTCGCAAAATCGACAACATTTTTCAATTTCGGTAGAGGTGTTTGTTGCTGGAGAGCCTCTGTCGCAAGATGGTCCTTTGGCACCAGCCTTGAACCTGGAAATTTCCGAGTTGCAATATATGCACGTGATCGGTATTTCAAAGGGAGCCGAAATAGCCAGCCAGCCTCAGTCACTTGGACGGCACTCCTCTCGGTGATGGGAAAGGCACTCCTGCGGACCAGGTATCTGTTGCAGTGGCTTGCAGATGTATTGTGATACTTGCGTACTTCAATTGGGATGGAGATGGGTATCAGCCGTCGCGGTGTCCGTTTCCTGCCGTCGCCAATGGCAAGGACTGCACTCCTCTCTATGAGACTGCGCTCCTCTCTATGATGGGAAAAGCACTACTGCGAACCAGGCATTTGCTATCTGTTGCCGTGGCTTGCAGACGTATTGTGATGCTTGCGTAGGGGCCGAGATGAGTATTATCGGCCGTGGCGGTGTCTGTTTCCTGCTGTCGCCAATAGCGACGATTGGACTGCACTGGACTGCAATGGACTGCAATCCAAGGATTCGCTATCTGCGGTGGCTTGCAGACCTGCTGTGATGCTAGCGTATTTCAATTGGGATCGAGATGAGGAGGAACCGACAAACTGCATGTTTGCACGGATGAGGAGGCATCACTGGCGCCATCGACGGCAACGTGTGTCGATCTGCGGAAGGAGCTCTCAAGGAAGGCACCACTGGGCACCTGCCCTTCTCCGTCCTTCGCCTTCCTGCCTTCTTTCCAAGCTTTCTCCGCGAGTAAATTCAATCGCGCTAAAGCGGCCTTGTGTGCATGCTATTATTGTCCTCTGATGTCCATCACCTTCACCTTCACCCTCAATCCGTTCTCATCCATTCTCATCCCGTCTTTTTTCCCTGTCGCCGCCAAACGCAAACCCAGCCCTCCAATCAAATTCGACCGCCCGTGGACCCCCGCTTCCTTTTGTCACCGGTAAGCGAACAGCCACTTTTCTTCCCCTCCTCGCCCGCATCGCGCTTCTTCCTCTTCCTCTTCCTCTTCCTCTTCTCCAGCTGCGCGCACTTTTCACATCCACACACCACTTTTGATTACAACCTTTGGTTCCTCCATCTCTTGATTAAAGCTTTTGTTCCCAATTTTTGCAAGCTGTTCGCCAGCATACCCTTTTCAATCGCGCGCGCCTGGAATTGATAGGAAAAATGGCAGTAGGATATCGCCCTGCGCCAGTACCGTCGAAGAAGCCCGGCGCCTTTATCAACCTGCAGGTGCATCCATTCCTTCTCGCGATACAATTCTAACAAACCTACAGGGCCGAGGAAGCTCGAGACTTGTTGCCCCAACCCAAGACCGACATGGATGGGAATCTAATTCCAATGACCAAAAAAGAATCAACGGAGCTTGTTATAAAAGAATCCCACGTCGCTCATAATTTATATCACGGTATATATGACGCTATAAAGAAAAAGGGAACCAACACACCATCAATGTGGGAAGCCCCCGGCGATGCAGAGAAATTTGCGAAGCAGAGAGCAGAGAGTAAAGCACGAATGGCAAGAGAAGCCGCTGAGTACAGAGCGGCCCCGAAACTCACGCGCAGAAGAGCAGATGGATCAGTCGAAAATCTCGATCATCTCCCTCTAGCTGCGTCGCCCTTCAGCGACAAATCGGCTCAGCAAAAGGGTGAAGGCAAGGCCGAAATTCTCTCTCCACCAGCTGCGTCGAGCGACAAATCAGCCCAGCCAAAGGGTGAAGGCAAGGTCGAAGAGAACCGTGTTTGGACCACGCAAGAGGACTTCAAGACAGCATGCGGCGGTAAAGGACTTGCAAGCTCCAAATGGGCAACTCCAAGCAGTACGTTCCTTCCCCAATTGATAAAAACAAACATCCACTCATCATTCAGCAGATCCTGTCAACCACAAAGCTCAGGCTTTTGTTTCCACCGCTCAACAGCCAGCACTTGCTACAACATCGGTTCAGCCAAAGTCTCCAGTGAATCCCAAGGCTCCGGTTTTTATTCCTGCCGCCCAACAGCAAGCACTTACTACATCACCGGTTCGACCACAATCTCCAGTCAACCCCGAGGCTCCGGCTTTTGTTCCTGCCGCTCAAAAGCCAGCAGTTACTACCCCACCGGTTGGTCCAAAGTCTCCAGCAGACCCCAAAGCAATGCCTAGCTCCGGCAGCTCAAGCGCAGGCGCAGGCGCAGGCGCAGGCTCAGTCTCAGGCTCCGATGGTGGCGTCGATATTAGCCAAACAGATCTTCCTTCGTATGAAGAAGTTTCTGAACAAACTTCACCCAACTACCTGAAACCTCATATGCGCCTTCCAGGAATCAACTGCAAGAAGCAGGAAAAGAAGGCCACTCCTTCCTCCACAGTCTTGCCTGCCCTTATTACCTCTATCGCGACTGTTGATTCATCTTCTGTCGCCACTTCTCCTTCCGATATTATTGATCCGGCATCGCCGTCTTACGGCCTGCCTCACCTTCACAGCAGTGATTCCAATTTAAAATTGGAGCAAAGCAGCAAGCTTCTTGCGCATGCTACAGGCGCTACGGCCATCGTCGACGCATCACCTGTTCAGATCGAAACTGCAGTTATCAAATCTGCCACTCCCTCTGTTGAAGGCGAGAACGATTCCTCTTCAAATCGTCGTCCTACTAGTGGCTCTTCTGGCTCTGCCAAATCCAAGGCCATTAATAAAGCAGCAGTCGCAGCTCACTGGGGCTCTGGACTTGCCTCTTGTGATGATTTTATGAAGGCAGTAGGCGAGAGAAAGCCCATCAGCTCTTCTAATCAGCTTCAATCAGAAGTAACACTGACCACACCCACGAAGAATATTCACCTCCCCCCTCCCCATCAAATGATCGAAGAACACAAGTTGAAGGAGTCTACCATTAGCGCTTCAACTCTCAACACCGGCGACAAAGCAATTCCATCTGAGAATATGCAGATCGCTGGCACTTCTAMTRTTCCTGCAACAAACCTTACGGCAGAGAACAATCCCACTCCAATCTCCGAGGCCCCCAAGTTGAAGGAGTCTACCATTAGCGCTTCAACTCTCAACACCGGTGACAARGCAATTCCATCTGAGAATATGCAGATCGCTGGCACTTCTACTGTTCCTGCAACAAACCTTACAGCAGAGAACAATCCCACTCCAATCTCCGAGACCCCCAATTCTAGCGGCGCAACTTCAAAGAAGGAAGCGACCGCAGCAACTCGTCCTGCTGATGCGGCCCGTGGAGCGATGAAATCGAGCGATAAGGCTGCGGCCACATCATACGTAGCTCCTCACCTCCGTGGCCCTGAAGTTGCGACCCCAAAGAAGGATACTCAATATGTACCTCCTCATCTCCGTGGCCCCGATGCCTTCGCTCCAAAGAAAGATTCCCCCACACCTCCAAAGGGTCTTCAATCGAGCGCACCTGCGAAGCCTCAACCAAGTCCTCCGCAGGCAGCTATCACTCCTAGCAGCGCCAATTCGGGAGCTGGTGTCTCCATCGCACGTCTTCCAGTCGAGCGGCCTGCATCTCCAACAACCAATCCCGTCGTTGTTCAAAAGAGATCAAGCTCACCGGCTTCCTCTTCAAATCGTCCTCCTACTAGGGGCTCAAGTGGCTTTTCTGGCTCTGCCAAATCCAAGCCTATTAAAAAAGCAGCAGTCGCAGCTCACTGGGGCTCTGGAAAGCTTGTCTCTGGTGATGATTTTATGAAGGCAGTAGGCGAGAGAAAGCCTTCAGAGGCGAAGTCTGGTTGGGGGCAGCCTGCCCGCAATCCCTCGTATCTCAATGCTGCTATTAGCACGACATACAAGATATCTAGCGAATCAACTGAAGATTTCTTCAACGCTGTTCGCGAGAACGACAAGTCTAATCCTCACAAAGCCAAGGTGTACGTCCGCAAGGATGGAACTCCTGTAACTCAAGATCAATCTAAAGACTTGCCTATGCATGGCAATTTCACTGTGGAACAATTCCGAATTGACGATCTTCAAACCAAGGCAGAAAACATCAAGCCTGTTGTTACCGCAGTATTGAACACCAAGCAGCCCGTTGAAGGCCCAAAGCTTCACGCAGCTGATGGCTCGCACGACCAAAAACCCGAGGTTTTGTCAACTCGCAAGCCAACGCTGCCACAGGAAAAGGCGGAAATCAACTGGGGATCCAAGCCCATTACCAAAGACGCCAGCGTCGCGAAGGCGATCTTGGCTGACTTGCAGAAGCAGCAAGAAGTGCTTACACCGTACAAGGGCCTGAGTGAAGAAGCACTGGCCAAAGCTCCCGGATTTGAGCCTCGCTCCATTGCCAGCTCCAGTCTTGATGGCAAAGTCAGTGAGATCGACCAGCCAAAGGAGGGCATTCGAGCCACCCATGGCCTAGAACCAACGGAACTCTGCGATTGGGATGGTAGTATGGCGCCACCTCCAGCTAATTGGGAAGCTGATCGCCCCCGTTTTGATACCAGCAGTTTCAATGACGATTTCGTTAAGGAGTGGACCGCAAAAATTGCTCCATCATCCTTCTTCGTTATCAATACAGAGAAGGAAGAGTTCGCCGAGAAGGCTCTCCAGATCTCTGCTCTCAGCATCGGTGACTTGACATACATGGAACCTCTTCCAGAACCTCTGTCGCATCCTGGTACGTTTATTTATTGATCCGCTCTTTTACTTCAGCTACCCACTTGACATTGTCTTCCCTCTCCACTGAGTATATTTGCATTGTAGGACCATGCTAACGAATTTTAGATACAAAATTCAGTGAGGATGAAGACAAGAGACTGGGCCAAACTTCCAGGTCTTCCTTGGTTGAGTACGTCAAATCAGTCCGAACACACCAAAAGAAAGCCAATCAATTTCGCGTGGCTCAGCAGGCGGCTTACGCTGAAATTGAAGCTGCTGGCCCACAGCCAAATACATTTGCACCAACCGTGGACATGTATCTTCGTCCGGTTGCGCTTGGTGATGCGAAGCAAATTGCACAAATTTACAACTACTATACCGAAAACACGCATGTTCCTGAAGATCAGCTTCCAATCGCCGAGAAAGACGTAGTCATGATCATTCAGAACGCGCAAGCCACCAAACTCCCCTTCATTGTGGCCATCCTGGGCAAACCACCTGCTCTTTGCGATGTCCAAGGACGCCCTGGACGTTCCACAAAGGCTAATTTACCTGCTTTTGAGCGTGTTGTCGGCTTTGCCACCGCCGAGGTATTTAACTTCGGCTGGGGTGGCGGTATGTCTGGACGTTCGCGCAAGACGACCAATCTCCAGCTTTATGTCGCCCAAGATCAAACTCGTAAAGGAATTGGTCGAAACCTTCTCGACCGCCTGCTTCTCTCATTGAAGCGTACACACTCGTTCCAGGATGCCTGCAAGTGGCTGAACGTCGGAAAGGATGCTACATACGAGGCTGGCGGAGCTGGCATGTGGCACCAGATGATCTTCCAGCTACCTGTCTTGAAGGCAGATGATCCAAATTATGACTGGGTCAAGAGCTTTCTATTTACTAAGTTTTTCAACGAAGAGGCTCGACTCTCATCTGTTGGAAAATCTTCTCCGCACCGCATTGGACAGAAGAGCGAGTGGCTGGACATCGTCTTCTTCCAATCTGAGGCTACACAAGCTGAATACTTCGGCAACGACATGTGAGATTTCACAACACCTTCTACCTCCTTCACACACATCGAAATCTCTACGAGATCATTGGTGTTAGTTGTGATCATATGGAAGAGGCGAACGCTGGCCTACAAAATCTACCTTTGCATATTCAGCGGCTTGCAATTTCATCAGGCCTCGGCCGTTTTCGACCTCTCATCTTCCTTCGTCCGTCCCTTCAAAATCCGAAATGAAGATGTATTCGATGCCTTCGCTCAGTCTTCAAATCTCAAACAGCCTTGGTTTACGGACATCTGAAACAATTTACTTGTGAAGAAACTAATTTGAGTACACGGTCACACTCATTTCTGCTCATGTGGCGCCTGCCTTGGGTTTGCGTCGCAATTTGAAAAGTGTGGACGTCTTTCTGTTTTCTTCAAATCTCCAATGCCGCCTAATAAGGTATGGCCTTGGAAAACTGCATCAGGCATCGACTTGTGATGCATTGCATAATCTAGCTTCTAATCGTCTCCTTGCGCCGGCGTCACTTTTCAAGTCGGCCTTTGTCATTCTTGAATTTGCAGATGAATCTCTGACTGGTCTCCACAACAAAGTTCGGAGGGTTCATTATGGTTACAAAAGAAATCGCTCTTCACTCTTCAAGCTGCTTGTAATTTTCGTCGTTATTTGATTTTTCTCTCTTTGCCATGCCGAGGAAACATGGGACATGTACTTTTGTAAGATTAGATTAGTTTTTCCGCAAATTGAAACGCATTAGAATATTCTCTCGTGCCAAATGTGATGTCAAATGTGACTGTATAGCGATTGCTTTCTTGAAATGGTGACTGCAATATTCTTTCGTTTGGGATGGCTTAAAGAGTAAGTGCCTGTTGAAATTAAAGCAAGAGAGAGCTTTCAGGGCACCCTGTTGTTGTGGTATGATCTCCCCGCTCCATGGCGCTTGCCCATTCGGTGTCAGCTTTCGGGGAAGTCGACAGAATAATCGGGCAGATTGTTTGAATATATTGAGACTTCTTCCGTTGGGAAATACTGTGGGGAGGTGGATGTGGATTTGAAGCAAAGTTCGGCAAAAGGTACTCCCTACCATGGTAATACCATGGTACCATACCAGGAAATACCTACCTTTTTGATTTGAAAAAGGTATGGTAACCTACCTTTTTTTATTTCGATAATACCATAATATACCATGGTATCCTAGTATAATTCACCAAAGAGGTTCCGAACCAATGAGAAGAAGCCATTCAGAATATTATTCTGTGAATCGTGATGCGCCTTCGAATTCGTATTCAAGTATTAGGAATAGCCTCATTTTCTCGTAGTATACCATAGTAGTATACGCTTATTTGAGTATTAGGAATAGCCTCATTTTTTCGTACTACTATAATACAATAGTATATGCCTATACTATTATTTGATTTGCCTATTAAGCGAATACCCGAAAATAACATGGTATACCATGGTTACCACCCCTTTTACTGGTAACCTACCTTTTATTTTTGAAAAAGGTATGGTAACCTACCTTTTTTGGTCAATGGTACTACCATGGTAACCTTATGCCGAACTTTGATTTGAAGGAGGAAGGTGGGCTGAGGTTTGGGTGACGGGTCCAATGGGGGAAGGTAGATATGGAATCTTTCATGAAGATGGAGAATGCAAGCTTAAGCGTCGAGTGGTTCCGGGGTAGGGAGAGTATGGAGGAGGTGGTTTCGTGTATAGCTAGGAGGGGCGAGGGCTGTCGGATTGTGGAGGTTGCTGTTGGATGGATTGCTGTTGGAAGGGAGGGAGAGGGAGGAGAGTTTCTTCATTTTGAGCCCTATTGTGCTAAACCCCTAACAGAGAATCGAGGCCAAATTGGGGAAGGGAGGTAGTCTCGTAAATCAATTACCGTAGTAATTGCTTTTGGAGACCACCTCTCTCCCGGCTTTAACCTTATTGTGCCAGACCTGTGAGCGAGCCAAGGGATATAACAACTCTCTTATACCGTCGAGTCCTATTACACTTACTCTATCCAAAGCATCTACACACACTTACCACAATCTCCTCTCAACACAACTCAAAGGTCTCCAATCACAAACCCCTTCCGTTCATTCTAACTTCAACATACTACTTATCCGGTAATATCCCAATGCTGGTCCCCCAACTCCACCTCCCACCCCACCTTCTGCACAAACGGCATCCCAGAATACGGTTTATACTCCGGCCAGTTCTCCTGGATCGTGGTAAGAAGAGCATCGAACACTATCTTGTAGCCCGCTGGGGAGAGATGTAAACCTATTTCCATGCAGCATTATTAATTTCTCGGTTTCAAGAGGCAGGACAAGAAGCGGGTAAGAAAGGAAAATAGACATACCATCGAATAGTAAACCAGCCAACCCCTCACTCTTCCCCGCCTCCAAACTCCCCGGTAAATCTCCCTCGTCCCCTTCTTTCCAACCAACACTATTCATACATTTCGTCCACACATCCACAACCGGTACCCCCCTCTCCTTCCCAACCGCCAACACAGCTTCCGCATAAGCCTTCGCGTCTACGGCCTTGCGGATCTCATCTTTACTCCCGTTACCAAGATTGATTTCCGTGATGACGTTTTCTTCGACGGGAGGAGGCGTTATCAAGATGATTTTTAGGTGAGGGTGAGCGGCGAGGAAGGGATGGGAGAGTAGGGTGTGCAGATTGGTGGTGAAGAGGGGGAGGGGGACGTATTGGTTCCAGCGCGGTTCGTGGGAGTGGTCGTTGGCGCCGAACCAGATTGTCTGTTTGTTAGAAGAGGGTTAAGGATTGAGGTGAAATGAAGAGGCGAGAAAATACTCACTAGGAAACTGATGTTTGCCTGTGTTGGAGTGGGTAGGACGTTTTCTAGGCATTCGAGCGCGTGGTTCGTGTTGTATCCACTTCCCCAAAAATCAGCACTCCTCACTTCTCTCTCCTTTGTACTCTCTTCGTCTAACTATCTTGAAACTTATAACAGACGAGAGGAAACAAACCTGAATCCACGATTAATCACATCCAACCTCCTAACATACGCTACCACATCCCAAAAATCAGCACTGCAAATTAAGCTAGTGTTCAGGAATGGAGAAACAATGAAATTCGAACTCTTGTGAAAGGAAAAGGGTCACAAACCAGCTTGTAACGCAGCGCCTAAGGAGTCGTGGGCTCCTTGTGTGAGACTATCACCTATGTCCGAATAATTTGTCAGAGAATTCACTTTTTTACTGAAAAGTGACTCGAGGAGCCAAGATTTGGGAAGGAGTCGTTTGCGGACCGAACATGATGAATTGATCGAGTGGCGCCTGTGTGATGTTAGATGAGTGGAAGGTAGGGGTAGGATGTGTTGGTAACCATTTTGGATTTTGAGATCGGAGTTGTGATGAAAAATTGGCTGGATCGGGTAAAGAATTTTTAGGAGATGTTGGTTCGACTAAAGAATCTACTGGCACCTGTTTTGAGGACTCTAACGGCGGTTCCTTGCAACTTGTCGAAATATCCCAAGTCGTTCGACGTTCACAAATGGCACGTGGTTACGAAAAGCGGCGTGACTCTTTCTGTGGTACGCCGGTACACAAAAGAAGTGGAGCATCTGCATACTTACAGCAGTACGACCTCCAGACTGTAACTGCATATTTTCCTCCAATCATCCTTGCCCATTTTACCCGAGAAGCGAGGAGGAGAGGGGAAGGAATTTACCCAAAAGTGGAGAGGTTGTAAGATTGGCTTTCAGGTGAATGGCAATTTCTTGGTAGCAGATATATAGAGCTCGAAAGGATACGACGACAGGAATATTCAAGCTGACTTTTGCTTCATAGTTTTGAAGTTCATCAGGGTCTTCAAGCCTGGACTGAGAGTTAGAATTCTCATACCTCACCATAAACAACATACGACCAAAGCAAAAATGGTCGTCCCCGATTCGTTTCAAGATCTCAAAGGCTCTTTGAGAAGCGATTTCCACTTCGGCTACGCAACAGCCGCAACGCAAGTCGAAGGCGCCTGGAATATCGACGGAAAGGGCCCCTCAATATGGGACACATTCTCCCACACACCCGGAAAAGTCAAAGACGGCTCCACCTCCGACGACGCCATCCTATCCTACTACCAAAGCCCCTCGGACGTCGCGCTCATGAAATCGTACGGCGTGACAGCCTATAGATTTTCGCTCTCTTGGAGTCGGATTATTCCGTTGGGAGGAAAAGACGATCCCGTAAATGAAAAGGGGTTGGATTATTATGAGGACTTGATCGATGAACTATTGAAGCATGGTATTGTACCGTTTGTGACGCTGTTTCATTGGGATACGCCGCAGGCGTTGGAGGATCGGTATGGCGGTATGTTGGATCAGGAGAGGTATACGCCGGATTTCGTGGGGTATGCGAGGGTCGTTTTCCAGAGGTTGGGCGGGAAAGTGAAGAATTGGATTACGTATAATGAGCCTGGTGTATACACACTTGCGGGTTATGCAGCGGGTGTTCATGCGCCGGCGAGAAGCTCGAACCGTGAGTTGAATGAGGAGGGGGATTCGAGTACGGAGCCGTTTATTGTGGGACATACGGAATTGGTTAGTCATGCGTATGTGGTGAAGATGTATCGCGAGGAGTTTCAGGAACAGCAAAAAGGCATGATCGGGATCACGCTTCACGGGAATTGGTCAGAGCCGTGGGATGTTGATGATCCTAAGGATGTTGAAGCTGCAGAAAGAGCGAGGGAGTTTGAGATTGGATGGTATGCGGATCCGGTGTATAAAACCGGCGATTATCCAGCGAGCATGCGAGCTCAGCTCGGCGATCGCTTGCCTCGTTTTACGGAAGAGGAAAGCGAGTTGGTGTTGGGGAGTTCGGATTTTTATGGGATGAACAGTTATACTTCGTTCTACATTCGGCATTTGGATACGCCGCCGCATATCGATGATCATTTGGGGAATGTGGAGAAGTTGGATGTTAATAAGCAGGGCGTGGTGAGGGGGCCGGAAAGTGATACTTACTGGCTGAGAACGTGTCCTTGGGGGTTCCGAAAGTTGCTGAACTGGATCTGGAGCAGATACGGAGTACCGATTTATATCACGGAGAATGGTACGACGGCAAAGGGTGAGACCGAGCCAAGCGAAAGTGTCTTGAATGACACATTTCGTTGCGAGTTTTTCGAGGGATACATCGGTGCCATTGGTGCTGCAGTGAAGGAGGACGGTGTGGATATCCGGAGTTATTTCGCATGGACTTTTACTGATAA
This sequence comes from Hymenotorrendiella dingleyae, assembly GCA_003988905.1. Lineage (NCBI taxonomy): Eukaryota > Fungi > Ascomycota > Leotiomycetes > Helotiales > Helotiaceae > Hymenotorrendiella > Hymenotorrendiella dingleyae. Next base: position 23,683 of record QYAP01000104.1, read on the forward strand.
TTGGGGTAAGTAACTATCCCTCGAGGGAAATGAATGTGGAAAATTTGACAAGTGCTGTAGAATGGGCCGCAGGTTTCTCGGATCGATTTGGGGTTACGTTCGTGGATTTCGCGTCGAAGGAGAAAAAGAGGTATCCTAAGCGATCGGCGACTGTGATAAAAGAGATGTTTCAGCATATGATTAAGGAGAAGTGACCTCTAGGACAGTTCTCGAGAATTCGAGTATATGGGATTGAACTTCTTTTGTGAGTAGGTGCCGGGTTGTTACCGGGGATAATGATAGTAGATCATAACTACCTAGGTATATGGAATGAGTCCATGAGTCAAGGGCTTTGAAATACTAAAGCATTCCTGGGGTTTTGGGCTCGCTTGAGCCATGAATCTGCTATTACAGTAGCTTCTAATGAAGTACCGGTAAGATCGGTAAAATAATATGGTATGCTACCATAATAATTGGTTTATAAGATCACCCCTTCTCTCCCATTTTGACCTTTATTGTGCCAGACCTTTGAGAGAGAATCGAGGTTGAAATGGAAGGACTCCCGTTTTTAGAATCTCTTTCATTTTGGTCTCTATTGTATTAGACCACCACAGAGAATTAGAATCAAACGGGAGAAAAGGGGGGTCTCGTATTCCAATTAATACGGTGGTGTCAACCAAAAAAAAAAAGAATCAGCAATAATATTAATCACACTTTGACTCGGCGTGTCAAAGAGTTTCAGAAGATATTGTCCTATCTCTCAACCGCTCTATTTAGGCCAGCGAGCTGTCTTTCTTTTTTCTCTGTTTACTCTTTTGATCCAACACAATCACTGAAAAAATTACTTGCACAGTAGAGCCGTTCTTAACATGAGAAGTGTCGAAACCAAAGAGTTGCTAGTCGGCATCAAGAGCTTTCACATCCAACAGCTCGACCAACAAAGCATAACGGCTTCAAATCAGGAAGAAGCTAGGTGAGCGGTAGCGTATAAATGTAGCCTCCTCAGAGGATACAAGTCGTTCCGGGCTTTCCTCCTTCGCATTCGTCGATAGCTCCATTGGGGAATAAGACGCTGAATTTCTTCCCAAAAGGGTTCTTGATACGCTAGTATAGAATTTTCAAATTAGTCACCAAAAGTTTCTAACTGAGAAGACGATGTTTACGCACCAGAGACGGCCCGCGCTGAACCTCTCCATTCTCCCACGTGAAATCAACCTCAAACCCACCTCTAACCTTAACACCTTTCAAGGATCCGGAGCGCCAGGAGGAAGGACATGCAGGTAAAAGATGGATAATTCCATCGTGGGATTGTATCAACATCTCGATAATCCCCGCGCAACCCCCGAAGTTTCCGTCGATCTGAAAAGGCGGATGGTTGTCGAGCATATTCGGCAGCGTGGAATCTTTTAAGAGTCGATGGACATGTTCAAGACACTTTTCAGCATTTCCTAATCTGGCATTCAGATTAATGAGCCAAGCTCGACTCCAACCTGTATGACCCCCTCCATGCTCGGCTCTTCGCCCCAGGACAACGGCGCTCGCTTCAGCGAGCTCTGGGGTTTTGTGAGGTGTTATGCTGTGTCCTGGATGGAGGCCCCAGAGATGAGAGGTATGTCGATGGCCTAGTTCAGACTCGGTGTAGTCGTGCTGCCATTCTTGAAGTTGGCCGAAGGAGCCTATGGACATTGGTGGAAGTAAAGCTCGTGCTTTGGTCACTTCGTCTATTAATTCGTCGTCAATTTTCAGTTCAGAAACAGAGGTGATGAAGGCACTAAATATTGCATCGATGATTTGGATATCGATTGTCGAGCCTTCGCAGAGCACCCCTTTCGTTCCGCTATCGGTTAGAAATGTATTTTCAGGCGATAAGGAGGGGTTTGTGACAAGGTATTTCCCGGAGGAATCTGGGATGAGGAAATCGAGGAGGAATTGGACGCTTCCTCTTAAGATTGGGAACATTTTGCGCAGGAAGACTTCATCTTGGTTGAATAGATAACTCTCGCAGATATGAAAACAAAGCCAAGCACCACCCAGCGGCCACACTGTGCCTAATTAGCTCAGAATTTGTTTCTCAAATTGATGAGACTACTTACGAGTGGCTGGCATCCATCGATCTTGTGGATCGGTGTCAGCCCAAATATCAGTATTATGATGAGCTGCCCACCCTCGACATCCATACATCGTCTTAGCAGTGTGCTCTCCACGTTCAGCCATGCGCTCGAGGTGATCGAAGAGAGGAATTTCGCATTCAGCGAGATTGCAAACGTTTGCAGGCCAGTAGTTCATCTGAGTATTGATGTTGATGGTGTATTTACTTCCCCATGCTGGCTGAAATGACGGATTCCAGAGACCTTGAAGAGTGGCTGGAAGCGCTTTCTTTCCCGGCCGAGCTGGTCGACTAGATGAGACGAGGAGATATCGACCAAAGTTATGATAGAGAGCAATAAGGGAAGGATCTGGGTCCGTCTGAAGTCTTTCATTTGTGGGAAACGATTTGTTGAAAGGTCCAAATTCTTCGCTATCTTGCGAAGAAAGTCTCAATTGCATTCGTCCGAATAACTCCCCATAATTTTCAATATGACGTTGAAGGAGGTCTTGACTTCGGCCGAGAGCTTCACTTGCATCCGCAATTGCTTCTGTCACATAGTCCTCTGAGGAGAAGGTCGTTTGTGCCGAGACCACAATAGTGGCATTGCATGAGTTCACGATCAGACAATTCCCAATGGCTTCGACAGTTCCATCGTCGTGACAATGAGCTCGTATAACACAGCACATTGCGGTGCTATCTTTCCCACCTGCAGTCGCTCGCATGATGATCGTTCCATCTTGGTCGATATTTTCGGTGTCAATGGAATCGACGAACTCGTTTGTCTCATACTCTCTTTCACTCACTCTTGTCAAGCGTATCGTACTTTCTGTTTTCGAAGAGGCTTTGAGCTGAATGGCAATAGCATTGTCGACTTCCGAAGCAAATATCTTCCGTCCATATTTCACTCGGCGATACACGTACTGTACCTTCGTCACAGCCGTTTCCAAATCCAGCTCGCGCCGATACTCCTTGACCTCATTGTCTTCATGTCCGAATTCAATTGTCAAGGTTCCCAAAGGTTCATAATGTCGTTGGCTATGTGGCGTTGCAAAAAAAGCTTGCCGCACGAGCTTCTCCGCTTCGGCATGCTGACTGGTGCGGATGAGATTGCGAAGGTGGGGCAGATGTTTGAAGGCATCGCGTGGCGTGCGATCCTGCACTCCTCCATACCACACCGAATTCTCATTCAATTGCAGCAATTCTGTCGTCGTACGACCATATATCATTGCGCCTAGACGACCATTTCCAATGGGGAGACTTTCTGACCATTCTGTCGCTGGTGCGTCATATCGAAGCGTTGTTGCTTCCGAGAAATCCTCCCTGATGGCGGCTGGCAGCGTCTCACCAATATTAGGATCATGATCAAAAGTGCATGCATCCTCGCTCCATTCAGACATCGTGATTGTTAGGAAAACGAGCGCCTCTGAAATGGTCTGATATTCTCGTGATTCTACACCTTCTCGTGTTGAATCTGTTGATCTTTGTCGTTTGTTTGCTCTTCCCCGGGATTTCCTCTTCCACCTACCAGACTACTTCATGGACACTCACGGCGAAAAAGCACCCAATCGGGTATGGGCCGATATGTAGGAGTCACGCTCGAGTATATCCTCATCTGTTTGCGTGTCTTTTTGCCGGTTTTCACTATCTATATGCAAGTATCGGTTCGCACAGCTTTGGAGCAGTCACTTCGAGGCCCAGTGGGACGTCATCCGAGCCCATTCAGGGGATACATCCGATGATGTTCTCTGGGATGGACGAGTACTCGTAGTTGGTTGCTGAAGACATGCATCATGATAGCCTGTTTCCCCAGACATCCCCGGAAACCGCATCGAGTTCAAAATCCACCACTCGCCGTCTTTGCTGTCCATGCAGCAGTGCGGGGGTCTATTGGAGAACTGGCGGGGTATGGGGTTATGGGGAGCTTATGGGAATTCACCTCGTGTATCAGGGTTACACTGCTTCTAGGGTCTATGCCGTGAATCGAATCAACAAACAATGGCACTATTTCACGTATATCTTGAAGGCCTTGCTGCCAAGTCCTTTGGCTATTGCATTCTGTTACATCAATAAGCTCCTCTTACAGCACTTGAACAAGATGGAGGACAATAAAACTACAGCAACGGTACGGACAGAGTCCAATAACCTCACATTGGACGACATTAAAAACGACCCCGAACATGTTGAAGAAGTGGTTCTCGCGCGTCTCACTGAGGAAGACATCTTCAAGTTATCGCATGAAGCGTTTACATGGAAGTCCAAGGCCGCACTCCGCATCGCGGGAGTGATGTTTGTGCAAGGTTGCAACCAAGCGGGATATGGTGTCGATTGGGGTGTGATCTCTGGAATTGTAAGCCTTCCACATCAAAAATTCGGCGGAATTTGATTCTTAAAGCTCATGGCTAATGCCTTATAGAACTCTTTCGATTCGTGGCACACTTATTTCAACTTCAGCAATACCTCGGTCACATACGCAACACTCAATGCATTGATGAGCGTTGGTCAAATCGCAGGTTCACCAGTCAACACTTTCGCAGATGTCATCGGACGTCGTGGTATCAATTTCCTGGGAAATGCAATTGTGCTAGCAGCTGCCATTCTCCAAGGATGTGCCACAAATATGCCAACGTTCATGGCGGGTCGATTCTTCCTGGGTTTTGGAACTGCCATCATGTCCTCACCACAATACATGGCCGAAATCGCTCCTGCTCACCTGAGAGGTCGATTGGTGGGAATTTTTGGCTCCTGTTTTCAGGTGGGAAGTATCGCTATGCTTGCTGCTATGATGGGGTTTACAGATCTATCTACTACGAACAATTGGCAGTGGAGACTGCCGCTTTTGCTTGAGGGTATCTTTCCGCTTATTGTATGCTCCACGATTTACTTCTTCACTCCCGAGAGTCCTCGATATCTCGTAATGCGTGGGAAATTCGACAAAGCCAGGGAGGTAGTTGCGAAATACCACACCTCAAGTGAAGACGTCAACGCTCCATTGGTAGATGCTGTCATTCGGCAAATCGAAGAATCTCTAGAGAGCGAACGAATCCTAAATCGTCAATGGTGGAACTGGACAGTTTTCTTCACAAAGGCAGCACGCTATCGTCTACTCATCTTGATCCTATATTCCATCTTCCAGCAGTGGAACGGCGGTGGAATAATCGCCTGGTACCTTTCCCCCATGCTCGACCAACTAGGAATCACATCAACCCTCTCTCAACTTGGCTGGAATCTCGGTCTTACCATAACATACTGGCTCTTCACGCTTATAGGTGCAACCTTCATCGATAAATTCCGACGGCGAACACTAATCTTCACATCCTTGATCTGCTTCGCAACTTTACAGTTCGCAGACACCATAACCTCTTGGCAATACAAGTATATCCCCCTCCCCCCTGCATAAAAGGAACATGAGCTAACACCTTCCAGCGTCGCAGGCAAACCCATAGCAGCAGTCGGCCTAACAATAACCTGGGTCTTCCTATTCCAAATGTGCTCCGCCTCCATGATCGCTATAATGCACAATCTCTACCCCGTCGAAATCCTCGCCCTCCCTCTCCGCGCCAAAGGACTCGGCCTCTTCAACCTTCTCCAAGGCGCTTGCGGCGTCATCCAAACCTACGGTATCTCCGTCGGAATCCAAAAACTCGGCTACAAGATCTGGGCTGTATATGTAGTTTACAATTTACTGCAGTTGGTGGCGAGTTATTTCATATTTCCTGAGACATATCGATTGAGTTTAGAGGAGATTGATGCGGTATTTGAGACGCCGGGGGTTCATCCTGTGAAGATGAGTTTGGATATTCAGAGGGCGAAGAATGAGAAGCAGAGGCAGGTGGATGAAGCGAATGGAGTGCCAATGGCGACGGGGTTTAGGAGGGTTTGGAAGAATTTGTAGCGTGATGCTATTTCTGGCATTTTGGGAGAGGTTGGGTGATGAGAGCTAGCCTAGGTACCAATATTAACCTAGACTTATTAGTAATTAATTATGAATTTGGCAAGTGGTTAGTCTAGACTCCAATGAAACTGCTAGCACCACCAACGCAACTTACCGTATTAATTGGTTTATATGTCCACCCCTTCTCCTTCTTCGATCTTATTATGCCAGATCTGTAAGAGAGAATGGACGTTAAAATGGGAGAGATCTAGGAAACGGGAGAAGTGTCTCCCATTCTAACCTCCATTTCTTTTTAATAGTCTGGCATAATGAGGTCTAAAACGGGAGAGAAGGGACGGGGTTATAATCCAATTACTGCGGTATGATATCGAAAATAAAGTCCCCTGAATTGAGAAGATTTTAACGTCGAACTTTATGGTTGAAAACATGAGCGTGTGTCACTAGAATGGCATGAAAATACAATGCTTATCCTCGGCTGCTTACCCTGTCAACTATCAACGCTGAGTCAGCGAGAAAACCAATTCCACACCGCCCAAGATCGCCCCACTAAAACTTATTCTGCCAGAGCAGGAAAAGTTTCCAGCAAAAGCTGCCCGCGATTTTATCACTCAACCCATTGCGCCAACATCAACATGGCTCCCTCCTCGAAAAAAGCTCCCCAAGACGACTTCGTCCTCACAATCTCCGATAATGAAGATGATCTAGACGCCGACGTCGAAGAAGAGGTCCTTGCCTCCCCACCTCCATCGAACAAGAAGCGAAAGCGCAACGCTGAAGCCCCGGCTACTACTTCCAAGAAGTCCAAAAAAGCGAAGAAGGGAAAAAGTGATGGGGATGAGGATAAAGAGGATGAAAATGAGGGAATATGGGGTGCGAAAGACGAGGATGATGGGGCTATGGACTCGGACTTCGAGTTCGCTATGAAGGATGGTGAGGGAGCTTTAGAGGAGTTTGAGGGCTGGGGCTTTGATAGTGCGAAGAAGGGTCTCAACAGAGTTGGTGGAGATAAGCGTGCCGTGGACATTGACGACATTATTGCACGTCGAAGAGAGAAGAAAGGACTTGGCAAAGTGGACACAAAAGAGGCAAAAGAAGTTGAGGAGGAAGGTGAGGAGGATGGCGAGCAGGAGGGCGCTGAGAAATTGGATCTGGACAACTCCGGGGACGAATTTATGGCCGAGGATGGATTTGGAATGGGCGCAGACTCTGCCGACGAGGACTCCGACAATCCAGAGGATGCCGAAAATGTTGAGGAAGAGGAGGATGAAGCACACGATTCCGACGACGATTCCGTTGCAAGCGCTGTTCCACATCCAGATGATGTGGCTTCTGACGCATCTTCCGATGAGCAAGAAGACGACGACGATCCCGAAGAAGCCGCTCGACGAGAAGCTTTCTTTGCGCCAGAAGAGAAACCAGTGAAAGGCGCGAAAAAGGGCACCAATTTATCATTCCAAAGCATGTCACTATCCAGGCCAATTCTTCGAGGTCTTGCTGCAGTTGGGTTTTCACAGCCTACACCAATTCAAGCCAAGACAATACCTGTGGCTTTGTTGGGAAAAGATGTGGTTGGTGGAGCCGTTACAGGTTCTGGAAAGACGGGAGCATTCGTTGTGCCAGTTCTCGAACGTCTTCTATATCGCCCAAAGAAAGTTCCAACTAGCAGAGTGGTGATTTTAATGCCTACTCGTGAATTGGCAATTCAATGTCACGCTGTAGCAACTAAGCTAGCAAGCCATACGGATATCAAATTCTGTCTGGCTGTTGGTGGTCTCAGTCTCAAGGTCCAAGAAGCGGAATTGAGACTTCGCCCAGATGTCATTATCGCAACACCAGGTCGATTCATTGATCATATGCGAAATTCGCCCAGCTTCACTGTGGACACACTGGAGATTTTAGTTCTTGATGAAGCTGATCGAATGTTGGAAGCTGGATTTGCTGATGAACTCAACGAGATTTTGACAACGATACCCAAGTCGAGACAAACAATGCTGTTCTCGGCTACCATGACATCTTCTGTTGATAATTTGATTCGAGTCGGCTTGAACCGACCTGTTAGAATTCTAGTGGACGCCCAAAATCAGACTGTAGGAACTTTGGTACAAGAGTTTATTCGTCTTCGGCCTGGCAGGGAGACGAAGAGAATGGGCTACTTGCTTTACCTCTGTGCGAATCTTTACACTGACCGAGTCATCGTGTTCTTCCGCCAAAAGAAAGAAGCCCACAGAGCGAGAGTTATCTTCGGTCTTTCGGGCCTCAAAGCTACTGAGCTGCACGGTAGCATGAGTCAAGAACAAGTAAGTTATTTCACTAGCTACTACGTAAATAAGCTAACATTTTACAGCGTATTTCAAGTGTAGAAGCTTTCAGAGATGGCAAAGCATCATTCTTGCTCGCTACAGATTTGGCATCCCGTGGTCTCGACATCAAAGGCGTTGATACTGTCATCAATTACGAAGCTCCTCAATCCCACGAAATTTACCTTCACAGGGTCGGAAGAACCGCTCGTGCTGGCCGAGCAGGTCGTGCCTGCACATTAGCCGCAGAACCAGACCGCAAGATTGTAAAGGCAGCAGTCAAAAGCGGCCGATCCCAGGGTGCCAAGATCGTCAGTCGAGTAATCGAAGCCGCTGACGCCGATACTTGGGCCGAGAAGGTCGAAGCAATGCAAGAAGAAATCGAGGAGATTCTCCAAGAAGAAAAAGACGACAAGCAACTCGCACAGGTGGAGATGCAACTTAAAAAGGGTGAGAACCTGATGGTCCACGAAGACGAGATCAAGGGCCGCCCAAAGAGAACTTGGTTCGAGAGTGAAGCGGATAAGACGGCTGCTAAGAAGGCAGGTAGAGCTGAGCTGAATGGGGTTGAGAGTATTTTGAAGAAGAAACCGGGGAAGTTGAGTAATAAGGATAAGAAGAAGTTGGATCAGAGGGATGAGAGGAGTGAGGGGAAGGTGTGGAAGAAGGGTCGCGCTGAGAGAGATGGGAAGGGTGTGTTGGAGGCCGCAAAGGGGAAGGGCAAGGGGAAGAAGCATGTCAAGGGTGGAAAGCCGGCTGCGATGGCGGCCAAGAAGAAGTTTAGTAAGAAGTCGTAGGGGATGTGATGAGGCCTTGTTTGAGTTGACCTGGGTTTTTGTGTCAAAAATATCATTTTATACCCCTTGAAAGTCAGTAAAATGAAGCTTCATTTATTACAACATTATTGAACACATGAACTAATATCGGGTCTAAGACAGTAGTTTATAGTGAAACCCAATTAATTTTGAATTTTTCGGATGCATATTGGTGGAGTTATTGGTTTCGCCGGCCCTCCTTACATTCTAACCTCCCTGGCGCACTTTAATACTCGAGTAACGTTAAACTTCAGCTGAATCAAACCTCTCCCTTTCGCTCCATGTTCATACAGAACCTTTTTCTCCCCCCATCGTCTCTTTATCGGACCTTAACGGCTTCACATCTTCCCATTTCAAGTCGATTCCTTTTGGTTTACTACACCTCTTCTTCTTGAAACGTAGAAGTTATTTTAGAATATCTTTCTACCCCTCATTACCCCTCAACCATGCCTCCAACAACTCCTCAACCTGTTTTCGATGCTAAGATCACAATAGAGCTTTCTTTCTTGCAAGGCCCTTAATAGTCTACTCAAACAGTTCACTCTGCCGGGTGTTGACGGGTGGGTTTCATCCTTTCTCCCAAAATGTGCCCAGGGTGAAGGAGGGGCGTTGCTAGAGTTGAAAGTCAGTAAATCGTGGCCAGATTTCCTTGGTTTATAACGTGTGGTTGTTTCATGGGGGACTTTCAAGTCTAGACGTGCTGTGCTTGGAATTCTGGCGTGGGTTTTCACGCTGATGAGGATGTGTGGGTGCAGATGTTGTAAGTACAACGGCTGAAGTTTAATTTGGATCTACATCTTGACATGTACTGTACAATTATCGTTCCAGAACGCTGGTGCTGTGGAGAAAGCGCGTAAAGAGCGAGTGGAATGCAAAATAATTGACTGAAGAAGGCAAAAAAAGATAGTCGGGTCAATCGTCATAAGTGGTCACGTACATACAGGGAAGATGGGGGGATGTGCTTACCCTAGTTGCGCCTCATGATTCGAATGATTCCTTCATTGAATTGATTGATTCTCCCCCGCCGTAGCTTGCCTGATGTAGGCCCAGCCTGATGTTTCGACTGCTCGAAGTTGATACCGCCCACCGCCGTAGCGCCTCCTGAAAGGACTGATGTCCTAACTTGATGATTGACCTTAAAGATCCTGGTGTTCCGAAGAACTCCACGTTGATACACTCCTCACCGCCGTAGCGCCGCCTGATGAAAGAACTGATGTCCTAACAACTTGATTGATTGATATGGTGTTCCGAAATGGAACTCCACGTTGATGATGTACCGGTAGGTATGTCCCTTTTTTCTTGACTAGATTGACTTGTTTGGATCTTGAGGCGTTATTTGAGTTTAGGTTGGTGTTGAGGAGGGAGTTGAGGAAGGTACGATGGAGGCATGTGGGGCGGCGGGATGGTTGTTCCGGCCGAGGATATCGCGTCTGCAAGACTTCGCGTGAGCTCGAACTTTGAACTTTTGACATGGCGAAAGTGGGGACGCGCATTAGCGATTTTGAGTCCCGATCGGAATTCCCTTGATCAATTGGGTTTGTTGAACACGGCGAAAGCGCTCGTTTTGCGTCTCCATCATGGAATCTTGAGGGGTTCATTTCTGCGGACTTACTTCGAAGTTCGAAGAGCAAGTTGCGGTAGAATTCGTCTTGCGTTTATTTTGCATCATGGTTGTGAGTTGCAAGTTTGCTTTCGGATTTCATATGCTTTCCTTGCTTTGGTTAATTATCGATCGGGTCATCTATTCCGTGTCAAACGCGGGTACCTGCTTCGTCGCGTCGCGCCACCTTTCTCTTTCCGGTGATTTTGGTCATCCTTTCCAGCCGAGTTGATGCAGGCAACTACTTTCAACCTCACCTCATTGACCTCAAACTATTTTGTTTGAAGCTTTACTGCATTGAGAAATCTTACATACTATGATTTCTAAGCTTTGAAAATTTCAAAGATTCTACATAAACCCGATGTTCCCCACCCATTCATGGACTTAACTTTTTGTTAACTCCTCATCATAACTTCCATGAACTTCCACTTCCGCGCCCTCTCCTCCCGTCTCATAAAACCGTATCTCCCAGCCAAAAAACCATACACCACATCAACCGTCAATATGATCTCAGCCGACAAATACGCCGCCGTCCACAAGGACTCCAACTCCTGCTACCCCGGCGATGCCCGTCCCACCGCTCTCCAAATCATCAAAGACAACAACCTCACGGGAAAACTGGGCGGCAAAACAATTCTCATAACCGGCTGCTCGTCAGGAATCGGCATCGAAACGGCGCGCGCCCTCGCTTCAACTTCCGCAACTCTCTTCCTCACAGCCCGCAACCTCCCCAAAGCCACCGAGGCCCTAAGTGGAATCCTCTCGCCCGGTCGCGTCGAGCTCTTAAAAATGGACAACAACTCACTCTCAAGCGTCCGTTCCGCCGCCGCCCAATTCAGAAGTCGAAACGAGAAGTTTGGCGGTAAATTGAATGTCTTGATTGCGAATGCTGGGATTATGGCGGTTCAAGAGAAGGAGGTAACTGAAGATGGCTTTGAAAGTCAATTCGGTGTTAATCACCTCTCTCATTTTCTACTTTTTAATCTCCTTAAAGATCTCTTGATCTCCTCTGCTTCACCAGAATTCAAATCCCGCGTGGTAATGGTCTCATCCTCGGGCCATCGCGGGCACGGCATCAACGACCATTCCGACTACAACTTCAACAGCACACCTTACACGCCATGGAACTCATACGGCCAATCCAAAACCGCGAATATCTACATGGCTAATGAAATCACGCGTCGCTATTCCGCGCAAGGTATATTCGCTAATTCTCTCATGCCCGGGGGTATTATGACGGGCTTGCAACAGCATTTACCGAGTGAAGTTACGAAGGGGTGGCACGATGCGAAGGGGGTTAAGAGTGTGGAGCAAGGGGCGGCGACGACGGTGTTGGCGGCGGTTGGCACGGAGTGGGAGGGTGTTGGTGGGAGGTATTTGGATAATTGCCAAGAGGCGAGAGAAGTCGAGGAGAATAGGACGCCGGTGAGTCCCGGGTGGGTGCCGCATGCTTTTGATGAGGTGAAAGAAGGACTTCTGTGGAAGGATTCGTTGGGGTTGGTTGGTTTGGAGGAGGAGGTGTAGATGGGTATATTTTTGTTGGCAGATATCAAGGTAGTTGAAATTCCACTCGATTCCGCTTGAGAGATCCATCTTTCTCTAGTGAGATTCAACAATATGATTTCACGACCCTCCCATAAATATTCCGCAGTTTCTCAAATTCTCTGTGCAAAAATCTTCATCACCTCCTTAACTGCTTACCCACTCAAACCTCTCCAGGTTTCGTCAGTAAGCATGATACGCAAAGCCCAAAACCTTCCGTGATATTATTGCGTTGCCATGTTTCGGTGATTTTCGATGGTACAGTATTACATGAATTTGAAACTAGGTAAATATGAACGACCCCTTTCATGATAGACGGCAGAATGTGAAAAAACGATATTATAGATGAAGGTCTATATGAGCAGTTACTTACCAAAAGCCTCGAGAGAGACTAACGTTACTGTATTCCCCTCTTAATCCTAGCTGAATCTTATTTTCCCTAACTTAGCAATTGATTCCCATCAAGAAGAAGCCCCCCTCTTTCCAAATCCACACTTCTATCTACCAACTTAAAGCACCACCTGTTTTTCGCACTCGATCTCTTTGAGGATTGAACTGGGGGAGACGGGTGAAACTCTTCTATTCGGGATTAAATTAGCTGCGCCATATTAATGACATGCCAAGTTGCATTTTCAATCTCGGAAAACGGGGGAAAGGAGGAATGTTAATGGATGGTAATTATATTTCCATATCCAATTTACAAAACAGGCGAGATGTTTCCCAAATACCGAGCCTAAACGCCCCCTATTAACACCATTAGAAATCATTCTCCCCACTTCCTCCCCCCCTGCCCCCCCTTCCCCCCCTTCCCCGTCAGATCACCTCCCAGCAACCTCCGCCCCATAAACCCCCGAACTCCCAACGCCCAAGCCACCCGCCGAAAGCATCCCCCAAGCCAACGCCGCAACCTCCCAATCCTCCTCCAGCTCCTCATCGCCCTCATCGAATACTTCGCTGCCTTCCGGTCTATAGATGGTATCTGGCTCTGAGAACTTGACTTTCGCAGGTCGACCACGACGTCTCGGTGTAGGTGCAGAGAACGAGGCATTGGATTCTGTTTCAGGCGTTGAATTCGAGGTTGTTTGTTGTGGTTGAGAGGTTTTACGCGGGCGGCCGCGGCGTCGGGGAGTGGGTGGTTCGGGGTCAGCTTGAGTTTCGGGCTCGGATTTGATGAGGAGGTCTGTGGGGGTTTCTTCGAGGTGTTCGAGTTCCTCCTTTCGTTCCTCGAGTTCTAAGGCGGCTTTTTTGGCGGTGCCGGCGAAGGGGATGCTTGAACCTAGGATTTCTCGGGCGTCAAGTCCTCGGACTGCTGCCCACATGCCGAGACTTAGGCCGGAGAGGATGACATCCCAACCCACGGCGCTGACGGCAGGATGTTCATTGAGGGCGTTTAGAAGTCTTGCGACGGCTGTAGATCCACGGTTTAAGGCTGAGTGATGCTCGGCTTTGAAGGGATGGAGGAGTGTGTGGCGGTAGGTATATTCCTCTGGTGTGTTGTAAAAGAGGGCTATAGTCGTAGATTTGAGGTGGAGAAATGCTGAAAGGGTGGAGATGGTACGGAAGATGGCGGTGAAACTAGCTTGTGATGAATGCGGGTTGGTGTGGATGTTTCCCCATGATTTGGGTATTATGTAGGGGAGAGCTAGGAAGGAAAATGGCAAGGCGCGAGAGAGGATGGAAATCGTTGGGAAGGAAGGCGTATTTGAGGCGAAGGGGGTGAGGAAGATGGTTGTGAAGTTGGCGAGAAGTAGGACGATATATGTCCATGTCTTCGGCACAAAACCTTCTGGCTTCTCCTGAATGATCTTACTCTTGAGCCAAGAATATCTGTAGTAGTCAGTATATCGACCCCGCTTTTTGAAATTATCACCTGACCTGCTTGAAGTAACACCCATTGAGGCTCCTGTAATCTCCTTGACATTCCCGGGCAGCGGGACCGGAGTAAGTAATACGGCAACGAAGAATAGATTTTGGGCGAACGATAGATTGACTAGCTGTGAAAGAGCTAAGAAAGCCCACAGATTCGAAATCTTGCGGCGTCGACCTTCAATCGCGAGGAACATGCTCCATGAGGTGAGGCCAAGGTTGGATTGCTGACCCCACCAGAAATGCCTTGCTTTCTCAGAAACAACCTCAAAGGCATCTCGATAGAGGGGGGTATCGTTGAGCCATCTGACAAGGTGTAATCGTCCAGGGTGCTCGCCTCCACGAAGAGCCCCATTATCGCCAAATATGCTGTTGACTTCTTAGTACAAGATCTAAACAACCCGACGGAAAATCGACATACCTCTCGGGTAATTCCACCCCCCTTTCGGCCGCCCACACTCTGTAGGACAATCCACTGAACGTGACAGCAAAATAACTTGCTGTTAACAAGCTAATGATTGCTAATATTGAGAATGTCTGAACATGATCTTGTCGCAATATCTCACGTTTTCTTGTCGAAGCGGAAGGTGTCAGAGCAAGCTTAGATCGATAGATCGTTCTCGACACTACGAATGATAGGTATCCAACGAGGAATACATGTGTAAATGTAATTGCGAGCGGGATTCGACTGTACGTCATCAGCGATGTTTCTTAGAGCTGAGTGAATACGGTACATTTCAAGACAAGGGAAGTAAAAACTACTTTTCAACCCGAAACAAAACAGACCAAAGAAAAGGGGGGAGGGTAGAATTCAATGAAGACACGTGCTAGAACCTACCTCGGGGGTGTATAGATCTCTACCGGCGCCATGTTGCAAATACCCGTTGGCTAGGCCCGCGCGTTTTGATCATGGATTATTGATGGCCGGCTACAGGAAACGACAAAAACGAACGTTGTCGACGAGCAATCGAGGTGATATGTAAACAAACCTGCAATGTCGTTGTAATAGCGTCTGAAACATGCACAGGTTGTTGGGATACTTGACGCGATTTGATCAGGAGGGGAGGTACCAGCCACATCTCGTGCTCGTGATCTTTTGCGCCACACTCAGAACGCGACTTTTGGGAACCCCTGTCACATCCAACGAAACTCACCAAAAGTCAAATTGAATTTCAATTAAATTTAACGTGCATTTGAATAGAAATTGACGTTTGTTTCTATCTAAGTATGTATTTGTCGACATAAAACTAGCAAATAAGGTTTTAATAGGGTGTCGCTCCCATCTATTTAGGCTAATCCAAGTTCAAGCTTGAAGCTTCTCACTCAGCCTTGCGAAGAGGCCACCTGCAAGGATACATTCGTAGCTACCGTCTCAGCCTCTAGACATTGTTTGATATCCCCAACCTCAATACACACAATTCGACTCAAGCTCCCAAAGCTACACGAATTGGTTTCCATATGAAGACGCAGATGTTGTTGTCGCTAGGACGTCCAGTCTGCATTCCCTCGCCATAGAAACAAGCTGTGTTACGGGTGTAAGTGACCATGTATCATCTTGCCAAAGGCCTGTATTTGTACGCGACGAGTAAAGAAGGTCTGCCAACCTCCCTCTCCCTCTATTCGCCCCAATACTTGCGAATTTTGCGGGATTAATAGCTGATTGAATTGTAGAATACTCGGTCCTCCTCCTCGGCCTCGACAACGCTGGCAAAACGACCTTCCACGAACAAGTGAAATCCCTCTTCCTCCCCTCAGCCCCCGCCCCAAAACTCAAGACCGTCCCAACCGTCGGCCAAAATGTATCCACCATCACGCTCCCCGATATGTATATCAAGATGTGGGATGTCGGCGGGCAGCACAGCCTGCGCAAGCTCTGGCAGTCCTACTATGCATCCTGCCACGCCATCGTCTTTATTATCGATAGCACGGATATCGGGGATGGAAATCTCGAGACTGACGATAGTGGAAGATTAGAGGAATGCAGACTGGTGCTGGAAGATGTGTTGAGCCATAGCGAGACGGAGGGCGTACCGCTGTTGGTTTTGGCGAATAAGCAGGATCGCGAGGATTGTGTGGAGGTTGTGCGGATTAAGGAAGGGCTGGTGAAGAAAGTTTTTGAGGGAGAGAAGGGCGCTGCGATTCGCGATTCGAGGGTGTTGCCTGTGAGTGCGTTGAGTGGGACGGGGGTTAAGGAGGCAGTGGAATGGGTAAGGACACGGGTGAAATGGAATAAGGAGGGGAGGCCGCCGGTTATGAGGTGATAAATGGATTAGGGTGGAAGGTTTTTCTTATGGGTTATAGATGGGAGCGACGGCGTCGGGAAATTTTGGTCCTACTGGGTTGTTTAGACTATAGGGTTTAGGATGAATGGGAATTGAAGTTATTCCCTGCCTATTACTCTTTTGTTTTATACTGCAATATTTCCTTTCTTTGCTTTTGCTATCCAGTCCATATTTCCCTTCGATTCGGTCCCAATCCATCTTCAACCAAATTCAAGCGACCCAGCCATATCACTACGGACGGAGTCAGAGTCAGCCCTCAAGGTAAGCCCCTTTTCTATCAGATATTCCAGGTTACCATACTAACACACGTCATTTCCGTTATCAAAATTGCATAGTATCAATATTGCCGAGAGTCCTTTTCAACTTTCCTAGCCAAAAAAGACCTCCGACAGGATAACTTTGCAAGAATAAGCCAGCTCCGACAGGGTAAGCTGCCGAGAATAATGAAGAACAAGCTAAATCGGGGGGAAAATTTAGTTTGCTCGAATTACTTGCAGTGCAGATTTGCATCACACCAAACATTTATATGATTTATTTCACTTGCGAGTTCTTAGCTTCAAACACGTCCCTTATTCAAGAACTGCTTTTCAGACGAGTTGGCGATGCACTTTACGAGTTCACATGCAGTCAGCTAGAGCGAGTCTTTTTCTCAAGATGGTTTTGTTGATTTCTGTGCTACAATACGATGCTATGAGTACATCGTAGGTACTGTCTCAGTTCCCCAACTCCCAATTTGATACCCGGTTGTACTTTGCTTTTGCTTCATATCATCAACAGTCAGAAGCTCCGCCTCGCACCTTTCGTCTGGGTAGCATATTGAGCACCGCGTAAGTCTTCTCTTAGCCGAGCGGCTTTCCATTTGGCGACGGATCAAACCATTTGAAAGATCCAATACCCTCACCACGGTTTCTCAGGATCTGCTCTCGGAGAAGCTGTGCTATCTCAGCCGCGAATCCATCCACCTCCCGTTCTTGCTCTTGGAAAAGAGTGGCCGCGGTGTCCGTCTGGCTCCGGGACAAACACTTGAAGGCGTCTGCCGAAAGAGCCGCTTCTGCCGCAAGGCGTCTCAGCCTATGTCCCCGGGGCGCCACCCGAAATATTGCTTCAATATTTGAGTTGGTAATGTGCCGACCGCGGTGACGACCAACAGCAAGAGAAACTTTGAGGGGAAGGTAGACAATATCGCAGGCCATCTCTCCAAGCTCGAATTTGTCGGCATACTGGAGGAGGCTCATGCATCTAACCACCGTCTCTTCCTTACCATGTCCCTCGCACAAGGAATTGTTTTTTTTCTGTAGCATATACTCCAGCAAGGCCTCGAATTCATCGATGTCATCTTCGGGTAGCTCAAGTGTTTGTGTGGTGGCCTCCTTGAAGCTTCCGTTGAAGCAGCGGTCGAAATATTTGGAGTAGTAGCACAAAAGAGCCTTTGGGAGGGAGTAGTGTTTCTTGCTAGGGCCGACGTAAATATCCACCCGAGGGCCTTGCGTCAACCTGATATCCGTCATTAGAAAGTGTTTCATAAGAACTGGCTAAGGACACAACTTACTCGATGTACTCCATCAGAGCTGGACGATCCGGTGTAGCGATTGCGCGCGGTGGCATTTTGAGAGATGTAACTTTGGATTTCAAGGGACGTTCTCGATATTTGCTGGCTGGAAAGTACTCGACTGTTTCCAATGTTGATGATGATGGAGGAAAGATAGCCTGGCCCAGAGGACGCTTATATACTCGTTCCGCACAGACCGTGAGCTAGCAGACACGCTAACTACAACTAAAAACCAAACTCGATTCACCTCAGTCCCGCCACAATACTGTTCCGAAAGAGGAGAGAACACGCAGTGAGGAGCGATGCGTCACTTTAGCGTCTCTCGATTCACAGGTACGGTGTTGTAGAAGACTTAGAAGTATGAAAATCTGAACCTGCAATTTTTGTCCAACCTCTCTTAAGTTAATAGTAATTCAACATGCGCAGCATCTTCTGGTGTTCCTCGTCAATAGGAACTCGGCTATATTTGGTAAGTTAAAATGATCCTCTGCTGATGTGGTAGTCGGTAAGCCCCTGTTATTAGGATACTTTGTATGATGGGTCAAATTACTTGACTGGGGCTATTTAGTGAGCTCAAAAAACGATAGATAGTAAAAGTCGCGCACTAATTATTTCCATTTGTGGTATACCTCGGCGGTAAATATATGCTCACATCATTACGACAATCCAAGTGGATTACATTTTGCGATCGAAGTCCACCAACTTTGAAGAAGAAGAAAAAGAGCGAATCCTGCAACGAGCATCATCAAAATCGAACCTTCATCTCCTGAGAACCTCCCCCACACTGAAATATAACAGACTTGAAAGGCCACAGAAATCTGCCAAGAACCCCATTTCAACACTAAGAATCTTCCACTTGCTCATCATCAAAATCGAACCTTCATCCCCAGAGAACCTCCCCCATACTGAAATATAACAGACTTGAAAGCCCACATAAATCTGCCAAGAAATCCATCTCAACACAATAATAATCTTCCACTTGCTCATCATCACGGTTTTTTCTTGCTTCCATCAGTGTTCAGTCGTCCATACGTGTATGGCATTCCTTCAAGGCCGTACCATTGGAAATGACCTGATTTTTCTATTTCGGAGCGGATAAATGCAGAAACTGCTAGCCCGAACTCTGGAATCTTCACTTCTTGCTCCTTGAACTTGTCCCAATCCATCCTACGATCATGGATCCAGCTGCTTTTGTCCTTCTTTATGCTAGCTTGCATCGCAGCTCGAACTGCTAATTCCCTCAGACGATGATCGCGAGGTGCGAATGAGAAGATAGTCTCTATACCGTGGCTGGAGATATGATATGCGTACTTATCGTCGGATAATCTGGCTTTGAAAGCTTGCTCTAATGGTTGGTAGATGATGTCCGAGGCAAGAGGGGCAAGGTCGTACTTGTCGGCATATCGTAGAAAGGCAAAGCATTTCAACACTTTCTCCTTTTGGTCTTCTATGCCCGAGCAAAACCCATCACTTCGACCCCTCATCATACCATCGACCAAAGCCTTGAAGTCGTCAAAGTCATCCTCATCGAGGAAAAGTTCCTGGCTCTTCGACTCTTTGAAATTTCCGTTGAAACAACGGTCGAAATACAGCGAGTAATAGCAAAGGAGATGTTTGGGAAGTGAGAGGTGTTGCTGATCAGGACCAACGTAGATATTAACTCGCGGGCCCTGAAGTAGCCTACATTCCATGTCAGCAGAAATCTGGATTCTTCATTGGGATAGACTAACCCTAGATATTCATCCAGAGATGGCGTCTCGAATTCAGTGCGTTGTCGTGCGGTGCGCGGGTTCGTACTAGAAGCCGAGCTGGCTTCTTGATCCGCTGTTATTGCTGCTTTCTTTTGGCGCTTTAGGAACTGAGGCGTCATTATGAGCAGGCTATGTTGTGGTTCGGATAGCAGTGGCATCCCAGTCTGGATTTGGGCTTCTCTCGGTTGCCAGGGAAGACTTGTCTTGGAGGTTTGGCTGAATGATTGTATTCGTTAATCGTTCTTATGGAGAAGAGGAAGCTACGTACGCCCAGATCGAGGGATAATATACCCCGCAGAGGCATGGAACAGGAGCTATCAAAGCCGCGAGCAAGTGCAACTCGACCTGAATCTTACTCGCCCCAAATAAGTCTGAAGATCTGGAAAGTGTGCGGTTTTTGAACTAGAGTTGGTCGTCGAGAGATGAAAAGGATGGAGTGTTATTGGTTTGAAGTTAGAATTAGGCAGCTAAGCAGCTTTCTTGGAACTTCTTCACTGTGCATTCTAGCGTGCGCCACATAGCTAGGGTTGTAGATTGGTTGGATTCTGTTTGCTTTTCCCCAAATGCTGCAGGTAGCCGTGCTATTAAGCGATTGGACAACAAGTCGGTTCGCAAGAACTATGGGAGAGTAGAAGAAGTTCTTTATGGGGTTTGTGAGAATGAAATTGTTCAATTTTGACTTCGAGAAACAGTTTTTGCTCAAGTATCTCCAAATTTGACCATTATTTCCCGTCCATTCCCCAGAATACCTGGAACTCTTTCTCGGTCAGATTTCACTCCTCTGAACACTTCCACTCCACGGGGTCTACTCGAAATCAGAGCTAGGCCTCCCAGTATCCGATGTAAAATTCCCTAGTCCACTGCTGGCCCTAGGCAGCAACATCATCTGGAATATGGACTATCAAATAGTTGTCGAGCTTTTTTTCAGACCTGCTATCATCCTCCAACACGTTGCTTTGGCGAATAGCTAAATCTTTAATTAGAGTGATTGGAAACTTGTCGCCCGCTAATGCCACTGCCAAACCTTCAGACGAGAGCAACTCCACAATCCTGTCTACCAGAAGATTTCTGATCGTACTGCCAGGGCGAGTCTTTGTGTAAATATACGTAGCTTGCTGATAACTCCCTTTCCATTGAGGATTAGAATATAAGGCCTCTGTGGCGGCATTCTGGACGTCAGGGCACTCAACCATGTCGCCAAAGACCCACAGATAGACCAAGTCCACAGATGGTATCTTGTCATCCAGTTTTCCTGTGTAGACCCATTGCTGGAACATCCCAAAAGTGCTTGGCTCAACGTCCTCGTCGAGTGTCACTATATACTGTTAAGTGTATGCTTGTCTTGCAAGGAAAACTATACATACTGGTTTGCTCCCCATTGGCAGGTAGGCTATCCAAAGTTTTTCGGAACCAGGGCGACTTCTTACAGACAACTTCATGTATCGCAAATGTTTCTTTGTTGTCGCCTCTACCGACAACAATATTGCCCACTTTGATAAGCGGTTGACTATAGAGCGTTAGAAAGTACAAGAATATCGACTGAGTGACGCGGTTAACTTACGCCATCTCTGATTTCTGTTGCGGCTTGATTCGCTTCGCTGGTGTATCCTCTAGTGCTTCAGGAGCCTCTCTCTTGATTGCCGTGGGTACGGGCTTTGCGCCATCTTTCTTTGCCTTTGGTGGCATCGTGAAGTCGGGTTTGGAGTTATGGACAATGGTGAGGTTGTGGTGATGATCTGTGGCTGCACTTTTAGAGATGGGTTCTTATTCACATGAGCTTAAAATGATAAGCAGCCTCTTCTTGAGCTTTAGATTTCTGTGAGGCCGCAGTGACTTGATCAGAAATCTGAAGAGCCTCAAGGTATAGCTTAGGTGTCTGCGTGGCTCGTGTTTGTGGGTTGTACAATGAAGGAGAGAGAAGTGGTTAATTACGTTTAGGCGCCGAGATCTAGTATCTGTTAGCGCAAATCAAGGAAGGTGAGACAATGCTTGGGCTTCAGACCTGCGATGCGAAAAAGAAGGGATTGCAGTATGTGGAAGTCTCTGGCGAAGATCGTGAAAGGCGAAGTTGATATCTGGCAAGGGAGAGAAGTTGTTGCGATAGAAGAGAGGTTCGCAGAGAGTTGAAGATCAAGTCGGAGCAGAATTAATTTGAAGCCAGGCGGAGGACCACTGGGTTGTGGGCCCCTCCAGAGTATGGATCTTGGGGGGAAGGTGCGAAGAAGTAAAAGATTTCAGGCAAAGGAAGGAGCGATCGAATGTTGAGGCTTAACACTAAAAAGTGGGTCTGCAAGGTTCGCGCTATCAAAGAAGGGAACCCTGTCAAAGTGGGTCTCTCAGATTAAGCAGTCTTCAATCATCAGCTGCTTGTAAGAATGGTCTCTGCAACTAAATTAGATAATATTTCCTTATATCTAACTTTAGACTTACCAAATGCCAATTCTATAGAAACCTTAATCTCTACAATTATTGAACACCAAAAAATAGATGCAGATTTTCAATATAAACAGAAACCGCAGCTTTTATACTCCGCGAGGCTCTGTTATCTTTCTGCTCTCTGAGGTTGGTGACTGTAGATAGTCGGGTTATCTTCGGTTATATGCGAGGCTATGAGTTGAGAAGTTAGCAGGGTGATAAGCAGGCTAGCAACTACGCTATACTTGTATTTTTCGCTCTTGAGCTCTCTTGTAGACAAGATAAAGCTCCAAGGATATTAATCTCGTACATCTAATTCTTCACATAGCCTTTGTCAGAGTATATCTGATTTTTGGAAGTCATCATCTAATGAGCCTCCCGTAGTAGCTATCTTGAATTCAAGGGGTGAATACAAAACGACTCATAGGGAAAATTTTAGAGGGCGGCAGTGGCTACTTTGCCCCCGGAATCTCTAGGGCTTGCTTGTTTTGGCCAGCAAACCCATGATCATACATGAACTCATGAATTCTAAACAAAAAACAAGATATCGAAAACATACCTAGTCAAAGCAACGTATACATGTATATTATCTCATTAAGTGTACTATCAGTTACCTCCCCCTCCCCCTCCCCACCTACTCACACAACACCCTCACAGGATGACTCTCCGTATTAAAAACCCACGTCCCCAAATCCACCACCTCACCCTCCACAAACGTCAAGTACAAATACTTCAGCACCTCCGCAAAAAAGAAACTATCCAGATTATTACTTTGAGAGCCTCCAAAAGGCATATCCACATTATTGACCGTGGCGAAGGCGACATCGTTGCGGGCGGTGGTGTTTATGGCTTCGAAAACTTCCCAGACGTACTCGGCCCAGCGCGGGTCGCCGGTGATGCGGTAGGCGTAGAACCAGGATTCGATGGATTCGGGGAAGGAGGCCCAGACTTCGTCGCCGTAGACGTTGAAGAAGCCGTTGGTGGCGCCGTTGCGGCGGTAGCTGGGTTTGTTAGTTGAGTGGTTATTTCTGTGGGGATGAAAGGGAGGAAGGGGGGTGGATTAAGCGAAGCAAGTTTTCTGAAAACCGTCGGGAGAGGGAGTGAAGGTATAAGTGTGACACAGAGTAATGAAAAGAAAGTTGAAAAGTCGCCAGCACGAATTCACATACCCATTATCAACATCCACCGTAGAATCCGGCGGATACGTATTAGAATCCTCATCATACCAAGCCCAATACAAACTCCCCAACCCCGTAACCGTAGTATTATACGTCTGATGACATCCATCCGCGGCCGCAATCCCCAAATCCAACAACTCATCAACCCCCAAAACCTTAGCCCCCAACAGAAAATTCCCACCCGCAAAACACGTATAATCATCCATGCTATAAGTCAAATCACCACTCTCATCTAGTTGGCTTAGGAATGTCAAATCGGGAAAGCCGTATGGATGTAAGGCGATATATTCGGAGGTGCTTTGAGTGGCGCTGAGCCAGAAATCGGCGTAGCCTAGGGTGATGTTGTCGGCGTTGTAGTGAAAGATCTTGATTAGGTACTCGAGAAAGGAGTCGACTTCCGAGTGCCAGCCGCCGGCGAAGTTGAGCATGTCGCCGCCTGTTGTGTCGTATTGCGTGCCGACCACTAGAGTGAGTTAGCTTTTTGGTTTCGTGCAGTTGTGGAATTATCAGGGGGAAAGAACACTTTTTTAAATAGTGAATAGAAATGAGATTACACGAGATGGAGAAAGTTATGAGAGTGAGTGTATGAAACTTTAGGGGACACACTTCTTCACCTCAACATGATTCTCGACCAAAAAAGGGGCAGGAAAAAATACAAGCGAAACTCAAAACGAGTCGAAAACAGGAGAAAGCCCAAAGCAAATCTTCATTCACTGCCAAAAGCAAAACACATATCTCACTCACAACCAGGATAAGTAGGCGCCGGATTCGGATGCGTAAGAATCTGCTCCCCAACATCAACCAAGGCACGATACGTCTCATTTCCCGTAAGCGTAGCCAGCCGATACCACTCAATCAGATAAGTACCCGCAGACGCCGTATTAGTCGAATAATAAGTCACACCATCGGGAGCCGTATAAGTAGCTTCAACCGGCGCATTGCTTGTAAAATTGACCCATTCGGCTGACAAGCCGGTTGGCGTTGCAAAGCCATATGCCATTTTATCGGCAAGGATTTTGGCTTGGGAGAGAAGAGCCTCAATCTGATCTGACGGGTAGTCGTTGTAGAATTGGCCGCTTTTGAGGAGGTCGTAGCTTGACAAGAGACCGCCTAGGTAGCGGATGGTGGTGTCGAATAGTTCGACGGGTTCGCTGGTGGTGGTGGTGAAGTCGACGGATTGGATCCAGCCGAGATTTTTGGCGACGATGTCTGTTAAGTTCATGATGATGGCTGTATCAAGGCCATCTACGACTGTGACGCCCCATCCGTACCAGTCATTGGTGCTGGTCTTTGACAGCGGTTGCAACTCATCATAACCAAATGCATATTCGGCAAAAGCCGTATAAGCATATCGGTAAGCCTCCTTGACAGCATCCGCACGTGTAGAATTGCCACTGATGCCTGTTGCTTGGATTGCCTTGCAAGCTGGAAGTGTCCTGTTGGTAGCGGTCGAATTGCCAGTGGCGGTCGCATGGAACGAGCTAGCGGCCGTTGCGTTGGCGATGAGGCTATTGAAGGAGCCAGCGAACGTCGGTGTAGCGACGAGGCTGCTAATGGCACATTCTCCTGTTAGATTGGTTACTCTGTTCTGGCCGATTGGAACAATGCTTGGTCGAGCTCCGAAGGCTGGTGCCGAAAAGAGTAACAGTAGCAAGGGAGACAACTCGAAAAGGAGGGTTGGTGTCATGATGGGCAACTGGCTCTTAGGCGAATACTACAAAAAAACAAGAGGGCTGCCAAGGTTCTTTATTATACCTATAGGAAGAGTCAAAAAGGTAGATTTCGGTGCGACCACGGACAGACGCAGGTTCAAAAGCCAAGGATTCGCTGCAATTAAACCCGTTACTCACAGATACCACATACCTCCTCCCATCTTAAGCCAACGCGTTTAGATAGCACCATGCAAAGGCACGCGGAACCTTGGAGTCTCCACACGCGCCGCCATCACATGCAGGTTGAGTTCCTAGGTTTGACTGGAACAGGAAGGCGGATTGTGTTGAATCGCGGGGTAGCAATGTGCTACTACAGACAAAGTGTAACGTCATTGTAAGACCTCCTCATTACCGCTCAAAAAGAAAGGAATATGTATGCTTAGCTAATTACTCATTTAACCCATGAGCGGGGTCTGCTGGTCAACCACTGGTAATCCATGTCGTTGAGCGCGCATACCGGATGTCACGCTTTCCCGATGGCCCAATCTTTGGAGACGAAGAGGGCCGAACATCAAAGATACCTGGAAAAATCGGTCAAGCAAAGTTCCAGCATAATAATTCTTGTGGCTCTCCCTCTTCTCCTCACTCAAATCAGGCCCAGAAGCTTCATTTAAACCTATGTTCTTCAACTTTTCTTTTCGTGGGAGACTTTCTTATAGATACCGGCATGCCATAAAAGTACGATTCCAAACAACTAAAATAATAACAGAACTAAGATTAAAATATAATGGAAGATGTCCACGTCGAAGAGGAGAGACAGCAAACCCCCCAAAGCGGAAAGAATATACTATGATAGTCATGTGGAGAGATTAGTAGCACTTGCCACAAGCTCAATCGACAATAACAATACACGGCATATGTACAACCACAGAGATGTCCACGCCAATAATAAAACTGAAAATGGAGAAACATCATTCTGCCCGCAAGTCAAGGCATTGACGTACGGCAACCTATCAAAGCTTAGTATTTGTGATTGACGTGAATTGAAGGTTTGAATGAACAATTTAACAAAATAACGGCATTCCCTATGCTGTCTACTTGATTTTGTAAAATATACAAAAGCCGGTGGCTTCCGCCGCTACAGCTTTAATGTCTCTCCAGCTCTGAGATGATTCTCTCGCAAACGTGTCATTTGCATTTGAACCTCCCCGTCGCCACGTGAAAATGCGAAGTTCGAAATTTATCTCAACTTGTCGGTACGACTCGAAATAAGGGGCACTCGCCTATCACATGTGTAGCCCCTTGCCACACTACCTCATCTAACTGAAGGTAGATAAATGGACGGATTTTAGCGTTCCAAGGGCTCATCTATTCTGCTCCGAGCTGGGAGAATAGTTAGCCATAATAGTAGAGGAGAACCTTAAATTCGCGTTGGCAAGGGAAAGGCAACTACGAATGATATGGCAAGACATTCATGAACACACACAATATTGAAATGATAGGCAACAAAAGAATTGGAGCTTAGCAGACTTGTATTATCAATAGTAACCACTTACTGGTGGTTTGGGTTTACTTGACAAGGGTATTGGAGGTGGTAAAGAAGGATCCCTGGCAACCGCAGAGCTAGATAATGCTGCTCTTTTCACAGGTGGTGGTGGTGGAGGCTTTTTCTTCGCCAAAGCTGGCTGTGGCGGTCCATTACTTTCATGCTCGTGGCTCTGGGGAAATGGTGGTGGAGCCGGGGAATTTCTCGTAGCACTTATTGCTCCAACTTTATCTGCAAGGCCGTACTTGTTATTGAGCTTGTTGGCTGACTGCCACCCTGCTTGAACTTGGTCACCGTGCCGTTCTCTGAAATTATTTGCAGTGACTGCTGCTGTTTTGGCATCGCTCAGTGAAACTGAAGAAGGGTCGTTCCGGAATGCAGAAGCAGTTTTAAACGCAGCTTGCTTTTGAGCAAATGTTGTTCCTTGACTCGGGGCGTCCGGCTTGGGCGATTGTGAATTGAGGCGAGAGAATCGTGACTGGAGTTCGCTAAGTTGGGGATTACTGGTTTGAGGAGATACAGTTTTTGGGCTTTGGGAAGATGGTGGTGCAGGTGGAGGTAATGGCTGCCTCCCCTTTGGCACTAATCCGGGAACCGATATGCCAGCAGCACTCAGATTCTTTAAAGAACTCTGATTGAGTATTCCTCTATGCGAGTCTGGCTCAAACGTCGCGGTATTTGATGTAGGCGGGGACGGCATTGGGCTGGAGTTTTGTCTTGGGGGTAATCGAGGTGGAAGTCCCGGAGGCTTTGGTTTGCTTGACGGTAGAAGCGGAGGAGGGGTGCGGCCATCTGCTCCATCTCTACGAAGCGGTGGCGGTGGCAGATGAGATGTAGACAAGCCCGTTGTATCTATTCGATATGGAACTGGAGGTGGTTTCGGTCTGGCTGCTTCCTCTGCTTCCGCTTCTTCCGCGCGCCTATTGGCTTCTATCTCTTCCCGCGATAGTGGTTGTCCCCAACCTCGAGTATCAGGAGTGGTTTGGTTGGGAACCGCACCCGCTCCATGATAGTTGATGTTTTTCGGCGGCGGACCAAAGGCATTAGGGTCTTTCAAGGTCGACAGTGGTGCAGAGGAATGCTCATCGCGATCGGAATTGGCGCCCTTGCCGGAAATCGCGCCTTTGGCCTTTTGTCTGAGTCCAAGACCGGATATGCTTTTATCGGGCTCTTTCGGCTTCGAACTGGAGCTGCTGCTTTTCGAACCACCAACAGCGCCCTTGGCCTTCTGTCGCAGTCCAAGACCGGTGATCGAGGACATGGTTGGATGCTCAGGGGAATCGAGAAGTGGATGTTGGTAAGTACGCGCATGTACAAATTGTGGAGTGTGGACGTAGAAATGGTATGGGGTGTTGTTAGTGAGGCTGGGTGAAGTCAAGAAAGGAAAAGAAAGACTGAAAAGAATCAGCCAGAGATTATCAGGAAGGGCAATTTGAAGATTAGGGACAATAACACGCTTCAATTTGTTTCTCTCTCCTGGAATGTTATTAGCAGAAAAGAGTATTAGTCACTAACTTTGCGAGTTTCGTCTCTTCACTAGGCTGTCCTGGCTGTCGTACCGGCACCAATTCCAATCACCATCCGTGGAGCAACTGAATCTAATTCACTTCAGAAATAGCTAATCGTGCTAGCATGCTGATGCATACCATACAAGTGAGATTTTTGTAACATCCAGTCATAATTCGCAATGATCAGCCGTGAGTTCATCCTTTTGCACTAGATGCAAATATTCACTAACTCTTCAACAGTACGAGTAGCGGTAATGGCCAACGTAAGGTATCGCGGCATTTCGGTATGGAAATCTGCAACGATTCCAAGTTCGACTCCTCGCCTGGTTGTTTTTTGGCCTCATGATTTTCCATGCTGTCAATTGAGATGCTGGCGGTTTTGAATGTTACGTAGTTTCCCTGCGACTACCCGCGCCTGATGAAGTTACCCCACCATCCCGGAAGCCGATTACAAGGAAACAGCAGCAATTAGTTTGCAGCTTTCCTCGATCTTATCGAAAGTACAAACTAACAAGAATGCGAGTAGAAGCCCTCAACAGACGAATTTCAGGTCAGACTAGAAATGCATACCAAACAACTTTGGTAAAAGAAGTATTGACAAGTGCAAGCGATTTGGGGACCGAGGGGTTGCTAGTCTCTAGCTCCCGAAGCGAAGTCGGAGGTCTTGCAGCCGACTTGCGATAAATAATCTAGGAATTTGTTTCCATCCTCGAACCACACCGCCAACCTTGTCGATTGAACAAACAAAAGGCCGATTCTTGTGCGATAGAGATCTGAAGAGCTCTCTACCGCAAGTTTCGCGCTGTTGGATCTTTTTCGCCCCAAGATATTGTCCCAGGGCGACAAGTTTTCAATATGTCGAGCTCCATTCCTGGTCGTCGCGAGCTTCCAGCTTCTCAATATGACCTCAGTACTTACTGGGGAAGAGTTCGGCACGCGGCAAATATTTCAGATCCTAGGTGAGGTGGAATTGTTCTGTTTCTTGAAGCAAAAGATGGTGTGCGCACTTTTGTTTTCCAATTCCAAGGCCTCTTCGTGAGCTTAGCTGACTTTGCATAGGACATTACTGGTGAACTCAGCCGGTCTGGACCATGCGAAGGCTTTGATAGCTGGATTTAAGCAGGGCACAATTGGGGAGATGAATGAAGAGCTATGGAAAGCAAAGAAGATTGTGGATTCGACGTTGCACCCAGGTGCGCATACTATCATCGATGCTGTGCGATGCTGCGATACTCATGGCTTCTAGATACCGGCGAACCTGTCTTTCTTCCATTTCGAATGTCGTCCTTTGTCTTGTCGAATCTTGTAGTTACAGCTGGCATGCTTACACCAGGTCTCGGAGTGAGTGGAATACACCTCGCTGATTTGGACTCTTCCTAACTAGTAACAGACGACTGGAACTCTTCTTTGGCAAATCACCAACCAATCTCTAAACGTGGCAATCAACAACGCGAACGCCAATAAGTCGACCCCATTATCTGTCTCGAAAATCACCCAATCCTATTTCCTCGCTGTCGGTGCTTCTTGCTCAGTTGCTCTTGGTCTTAATGCTCTTGTTCCACGATTGAAGAGAGTCAGCCCATCCACAAAACTAGTTCTTGGAAGACTTGTGCCATTTGCTGCAGTTGCAAGTGCTGGAGCTCTCAATGTCTTCTTGATGCGCGGCGAGGAGATAAGAAAGGGAATCGACGTTTACCCTGTCCTCTCTGAATCTGACAGGGCCAAGTTAGCACAAGAAGGCAAATCTGAATCAGCAGTGGAATCCCTGGGCAAGAGTAAGAAAGCCGCTACAATTGCTGTCTCTGAGACAGCTATCAGTAGAGTTCTGAACAGCTCTCCCATCA
The DNA here is from genome assembly GCA_003988905.1 of Hymenotorrendiella dingleyae. Classification (NCBI taxonomy): domain Eukaryota; kingdom Fungi; phylum Ascomycota; class Leotiomycetes; order Helotiales; family Helotiaceae; genus Hymenotorrendiella; species Hymenotorrendiella dingleyae. The sequence continues at coordinate 53,488 of QYAP01000104.1, forward strand.
TGGTTATTCCTCCGTTGGTTCTAGTCCGGCTCCAGAAGCAGGAATGGCTCAAGCGAAACCCAAGACTTACATTGCCTATAAATCTTGGTCTGATCCTTACCACCAGTCTCTTTGCTTTGCCGCTAGCTCTCGCAGCTTTCCCTCAAAGACAAAGTGTAGATGCATCAAGTCTCGAGGAAGAGTTCTGGGGCAAGGGTGGAGAGAATGGAAAGGTTGTGTTTAACAGAGGCATTTAGATACCTAACAACGACATATGGGACTGAAATCTCTCTCATGTCCACAAGATTTTGTTTTGCAATACTTGGAATTTCAAGTTTCGAAGGTTGATACCAATACAGTAGATCACATTTCACCAGGTCACCTAGAGGCGCGATGGACATACCTGAGGGGGAAGCTAGTTACAAACTTCATAGATTTGTGCATACCAATAGTACAATACATCACAAAGATTTTGTTTTCCTTTTCCTCTGTGCTGCTACCAGGAGTATAGTCTATCCGTTCGCGATGGACATACCTGAGGAAAGCTAGTTACAAACTTCATAGATTTGTGCATACCAATAGTACAATACATCATAAAGATTTTGTTTTCCTTTTCCTCTGTACTGCTGCCAGGAGTCTCTTCTATCCGTGCGCGATAATAACGCAACTTTAGATAGACATATTATTGTTTTTGCAGATGAAGCCCTTTGGGTAGTGTATTCGGATACCTCGAATCTTGCATACATTGAAGAGTGCTTGCCTAGAAATTGATTTAGAAGTAAGAGCCATGGAAGTGTTCGCTTGTAGACAGAGCACAGAGGATATGCGCTGGGGCGTACCTACCTTCCCGATTCACGTACTGTACAGACTAATAAAAATGATCTTGTTTGTTGAAAAGAAGAATATATAAGAGCACCTACACACGATTCTAAAACGTTTAACAACCCAAGACGTACCTGGCCACACTTTTACTATACCAACCTTTCGTTGCAGTCTCACACACAAACACAAACCTCCCAACTCCCTCGGTAAACACAAAACCAACTCTCTCGGTAAAGGGAAAAAGCAAAATGTATTCTAGAGCAGTAATTTCCAGTTTAAGAAGCTCTCAGACCCGATGGTAAGCAAAACACTAAAGGCGAAAAAAGAAAAAAACAAAAATAAGCCGTGTGGCATGGATATCCTACCCGCATTCGTCTCCTCTGCGACTGGTCACATGATGTAACTTTTTATCGGAGGAGAGGAGAATAGAGGGGGAGAATCGGGATGCAACGACCATCGGGACGATCAGACGGATTGGAGAAGATGTTTCGATTTTCTTTTCATGGTCTAGAGAGCTAGAGAATGGTTTGGAGTGCGGGGAGGTTGGATTTCCGATGAGACGTGACCGACGATCCTTTGGGGTTCCATTTCGTTTATTATAAATTGCCACCCCTCCGAAAGATGTGTGGGAGGAGGGGCTTCGTTTCTGGCGGCAGAATGGCCGTCATGCCAAGTGGTTGGAGTGTGATGGAGACGACTAGGCAACTTTGTTTGTGTTAATGTTTGGGGTTTTCTTGAGTGAAAGTTAAGTGCGCTGTCTGCATCCGATGGACGGTGGGAGTGGGAGTTGGAGGTTGAAGACTGGAATTTTTGGAGACTGTAATTGGAGTTAAATAGGAGGAATGGAAGGGTTCATAATACGAATCCAGGGTGCTCGTAAAAAGCAAATATTAGAAGAGACGAATGGGGTCGAAAGGAAAAGGAGCCGGCGCTGGTATTTGGTGTCCTGCTGATGCTGCCGACAAGGTGGGATTATTCGTGCAAATTATGGCAATGAGACTCAGCACGCAGCATTGCATGTAATGGTCCTGATGTGCCCCTGCTCAACGAGACACCATAACCACCATCTGGAATTTAGAGCCAAGTAAGCAGCGAGCACAGCAAGTGAGGTGTGAGTGGAGAGTCGAGAGTGGAAGCGTCATATTGTACTCGGAGGCTGCCCAGAGCCAAAAGGCTGTGCTTGTTGGAGCTGGGCCTGAAGCACTGCCCGGCGAAAGGGGCAGAAAGTCATCATAAAGAAGCGCCTTTGTCGTCGAGGACGTGGATGGGCTTCTTATCTGGCAGACTGCCTTCCAAGGCTGCCATAGGAGAGGAGAATGTAGAACTTAGAACGGAGAAAGTGGAAAGTGGAAAATATAAAGCAGAAATGGCGAGGAGTAGAGGAATAGTGGTGGAAGAGCATACTGCCGCCGTGGAAAGTAGAAATAGTCAAAATTATGGAGGAATGGTGATGGACGAGCATACTGCCGCTGTACAACATGCATAGGAGATGGAAAGTAGAAATGGTCGGAATGATGGAGGAATCGTGGTGGACGAGCGAATTCCGCGCCCACTGCAGCTTGTAGTCCTGCATCCGTAATCCGTACGGTGCTTTAATAATACCCAGATATGGCCTTATTTGCAGGCGTTTTGTTTTGCAGGCCGTTGCAGCGCTGCAGTTGTGATCTGTGTGAGATGCTGAACCACTGAGACAGAGCAGGCAGAGCAGACAGAGCGGAGCACCTTGCCTGACCCGGCCTCGCTTCGGGGCACTGACTACTGGCATAGCGTCCGCAAGTGAGGAGGAAGCCCAACTCACGTCGTAACATCTTTGGAAAAGTCGCCGCCGAACAATCCCGTCACGGTATTGTCGTCCTCTCGTCCTCCCTCCAACACGGCCACTCTTGTCAAGATCCTCTGTCCACACAACTCGCAAGATCTCTTTCATGGTGAATACGCCCCCGAGGAAAAAACCTTGGGTCTGACGGCGAGCCAACCTTGATTCATTTACCCCCCCAGTAACGAGTAACGCGCCCGTCGACGACACAAAAAACACTTCCGCCCACCGTCACCGCGCAATTCGACACCATCGTGATTCACCATTCACACTCTCGCGGAGAGCCTCGATGCTACCCATCTAATATTCCCAATCCACGCTCCGGGTTGAAATCACGACTGTGTTGGTCTGCCGCCCACCTCCCACACCTGAGCCCACCACCAAAGCAGTGCCAGACAGCCTGCCAGCAGCGGCAGCAGCAGGTGCGAAACGACAACATCTCTACTCTCAATGTCTACCCCATCGACCCTTCCCCCACATCACCCCAACTACGGATATTCCCATCACCAAAGTTATCAATCCGCAACAAACTATCGAGCAAACAATACCCTCTTGAGCGGCGGGAGCCGGTTGGGAGCAGCGTCATACAACTTCCCGACTCCGTCGAGTAACGACACTTCTTCGAATTCCATCATCGCACCCGACCCCTCACGCACAAGTCAAAACACGGCACACTCTTCCACAAGAGCCAATACAAAACCCGAAGACATGCCCCCAACATCATCGGCCTCTGCTGCCACCAAACAAAATACCAAGAAGAGGCAGCGCTCGCGAGAACCTAGGAAGCCGGATTGGAAGAAATTTTATAGCAATGGCCTTCCCCAAGAGGTCATTGTTATCGACGACTCTCCAAGCCCACCACCCTCCGAATCTCTCGTGTCAAATCCTCCAGGGACCCGCTCCAATGCTACCGATAGTCGGCAACCTGCAAAGAAACGAAAACGCGACGATGCAGGCAGTGTCTATGATCCTGTTTACCAAAATGGGCATTCTCATTCGCTAAACGACAGCCCTGACTTCAAGAACTCGGCTTCAGGGTCAACGATCTCGACAGACCGAACAACGTCAGCTGTAAATACAACCGCGGCAACATCATTGGGTTCGCATTCTTCTAATGGGCAAAACGGATATGAGGCCGCAGACGTGCAACCAGGCCAAAAGCGAAAACGAACTGCAACAAGACTTCAGCTTGCCAATGAAGCGAAGCGGAGAGAGCTGGAGGTGAATGGTGATGCATACACAAATTACAAACCCCCACCAAGACCACCTATTAAGGCACCAGATGTCCAGGTCAAGGTTGTTGCAGATGTAAGCAATGCTCTCGAAATATGATGTGGAAAGCCGCGGCTAACAGAATGGTAGAATTCCTATACCAAGAACAGCAAGGTCGATGATGACGATGGACATTATATTGTGGTCCCAGAGAGTGATTTGACAGATCGATGTAAGTCTGCTTCTACATGTTCCCACTTTAATGATTATTAACACATTCGTAGATCAAGTAACGAAACTTCTCGGCCAAGGAACCTTTGGCAAGGTAGTACAAGCTAGAGATCGGAAACGGAATAAGCTTGTCGCCATAAAAATTATCCGCTCAGTTCAGAAGTACCGAGATGCCTCGAGAATAGAACTCCGCGTTCTATCGACTCTCAAGGTAAACGATCACGAGAATCGAAACAGATGTATACATCTGAGAGACTGTTTTGACTACCGAGGTCACATATGCATTGTGATGGACTTGCTTGGGCAGAGTGTCTTTGACTTCCTCAAAGGCAATTCTTTTGTCCCATTTCCAAACAGTCAGATTCAGAGTTTTGCCAGGCAATTGTTCACGAGCGTTGCTTGTAAGTTATGCAGAAACCCTTTAGGCCACAGGAGCAGCAACTGACTGTGCATTGCAGTCTTACACGACTTGAACCTCATCCATACTGATCTCAAACCGGAGAACATTCTCTTGTGTGAGAGCAACTACCAGGCGTTCACATATAGCCGCCGAATCCCTTCTTCCTCAACTACCCAGAATCGCCAAGCAGCACAACGAAAGGTGCTACTTGATACGGAGATTCGACTCATTGACTTTGGATCCGCAACATTTCAAGATGAATACCATTCCTCTGTCGTTTCCACCCGACACTATAGAGCTCCCGAGATTATACTTGGACTTGGATGGTCATTCCCTTGCGATATATGGAGTATTGGATGTATTCTGGTTGAGTTTTTTACTGGAGATGCTTTGTTTCAAACGCACGACAATCTAGAACATCTAGCAATGATGGAGGCCGTTTGTGGTACTAAATTGGATACCCATCTAATTTCCCAGGTCAACAATATGGCGAAGCGTAACAGTGGAAATCCAGCCGCCAAGTAAGTTTTAGCTACGCAAAATCTTTGGCCACCACTGACGTCCTCTAGATTCTTCAAGCGGTTAAAACTCGATTATCCACAACCCGATACAACTCGGGCATCAAGACGGTTTGTCAAGGCGATGAAAAGATTAGATGTATGTTTAAATTAATCTTCAACATTGTCTTTATCCGCTAACATTCATAGGAAATCATCCCCGATAACAACAAGTTCTGCAAAAACTTCCTGGATTTATTAAGAAAGATCTTTGTATATGATCCTGCGGAACGTATCACCGCCAAGCAAGCACTTCAGCACCCCTGGTTTAAGGAAGCAGCACATCCGGATGATGGCACTGAGGCTACCAAAATTCGTATGCAGAGGCTACAAGCAGTTGAGGCCGCCAGCGCAGCTCCTCGGCTTAATGGGTATACCCACTGAGGTGTTAATTTGGACATGATGCATGAAATGACGGCGTATCGGACAGGAGCAGCATTCTTCTTACTTAACTTTGGACACCTTGCTGTTGGGATTATGCATTAGGGGCGGTGGTATTAATGTGCTGAGTTTACCGGTGTTTATTGGAGCGCTTCGCCTGAATTTTCTGCTGCTGCCAGACTATGTCGGAGCATATCGCCGGCGAATTCCTAAAAGCATAGGATCATTGCGACACACTACTTGATCTCCAATCAAACCATATTACATACTTTCGTTTCTCCCAAGTGCAAGTGGTCAATGTACCTTGTTTTATACCTCTTCTCCGTGACGATTTAGGTGTTGTGCCAAGGGAAATGGGATTAGGGATTTGATGTATTAATATCATCGGAAATCACCTCGCTCCGTAGTCCACTGTGACTGAAGCAACAATTGGATATGCAGAAACTAGAAACGTTTTTTGGTTTGGAAAGTCAGCTTCGGTGATGAGGGGTTGGGGTGAATTTATCCCCGATAAGGCGGGATCTATGAAGCCGTAAGCGACCGATAATGATAAATAAATATTTTGATCAAGACTCGAACATAAAAAATCACAGCACGCCCCCGACTTTTGCAACGACTCCGCCCTGCCGCCCGAAGCTCCGAGACTTGAGCCTTTCCAGCACGCAAAGATCCCATGATCGCTATTGGAAGAATTTCAGCCTTGTCGCGCGCTTTCCTCAATCCGGCATGTACCTTTAATCGTAGGATCAACACCACCTCGCGACGAGTATATAAATCCTCTATTATAACTGAACGCCCTTATCTTGAGTGTACATACCCGGTGGTCAAGCGCAGCAGGATATTGAAACCCAAATACATCTTGGGATTCGCGGATACGGAACGCGCAGTATCTGTACAAGCTCCTAGAATTCCAACGAAGATGAAGTGCTGGTTCCAAATTGTGACGACGCCCACAGCGGACACCCCTGGCACACTACTACTTCTTCATTTCGACGAGCAGAGATATTTGATCGGGAATGTGGGGGAAGGGGCGCAAAGAGCTGCGGTGCAGAGAAAGCTAGGCTTGGTTAAAGTACGAAATGTCTTTTTGACGGGCAAGGTGGGATGGGATTCTGCTGGTGGGCTCTTGGGAATGATCCTCACTCTTGCAGATGCTACTTCGACTTCTCGAGAAAACAGTCAGCGGGCACCAAAGAAGAGGGAAGACCCTGCAGGAGAGGCACAAAAGGCATGGCTGAATTTACATGGAGGAAGGAACCTAACCCATTACCTGGCAACCGCTCGGCGATTCGTCTTTAGAAAGGGAGTGCCATTGCGAACGAACGAATACACATCAAAGGGTCGTCTGCAAAACAAGAACTGGGAGCCTACCTGGGAGGACGCTCAAATTAGGGTGTGGGATATGGTCATAGAGCCAGACGGTCACAGCCGACGAAAGCGAAGCCACGAGGAGTTTACTGAATCCATTCCAAAGGATGCAGAAGATGGTAAACAGGAAACTGTCGCTGAGCGAGAGGAACGGTATGACCAGATGAGGAAATCCGTGGTTACTTCAATGTTCGACTCGGATTGGCGATTGGATGCTCTCTTTGAAAAGAAACTCTCGGAGTTGGCTCTACCAGCGGAGATATTCGTGCGGGAAAATGGCCAGATAGAAAAATATACTGGACCTATGCCAGGGCAAGGAGTTGAGGTGCCAGACGTAAATGTCCTGGTGCGGAATCCTTGGCCAGGTGCTCTGATTGAAGAGTTACCCCCCACCACCCCATCACTCAGCTCAGTTTGCTATATCATTAAGAGCCACCCTCAGCGAGGAAAATTTGATGCACAAGCAGCAATCAAACTTGGAGTGAAGAAAGGTCCTAATTTTCGCAAGCTTACTCAAGGAGAAAGCGTGACCACCGAAGCCGGAACAATCGTCACACCAGATATGGTGATGAGTCCGACAAAGGAAGGCAATGGCTTTGCTGTTATTGAGTTGCCAACGATATCACATATTGCGCCCCTCCTCAGTCGAGAAGAATGGTCCTCCAAAGAAGTGATGGCTGGTGTCGAGGTCGTAATTTGGATACTCGAGCCTGGTGTTCTTGAAGACGCAAGGCTTCAAAGCTTCATGAAAGAACATAGCGAGCTGAAACATGTTGTCTCGTCGAAAGATTGCTGCCCGAATTACATAGCCTTGGAATCACCTGCTTCGGCTGCCATTCGTCTAAATCTCATAGATCCTGACCGTTTTCCAATTCCTAAATTCAACAATCATGTTGAACGACCTACTGAGAGCGATGCACCATACGAGAACGCATTGCCTGGGCTGACATATAATCTCCAGCCACGATTCGCGCGGAATGAAGATCTTGTTATACGGCATCTAGACACTGCCGAGGTCGAGAAAGTCGCTCGAGAAGATACAGAGCTTATAAAATTGGCCGAAAAGGCTCGCGAGGAGGTTACTAGCTCAGAATATCAAGCAAAGCTTGACGAGCGACAAAAGGATATGCCCAGTAAGGATGCGGAAATTGTGACACTTGGCACAGGTTCAGCACTTCCTTCGAAATATCGCAATGTCTCTTCCACATTACTGCGGGTCCCTGGCTACGGAAGCTATCTCCTTGACTGTGGTGAGAACTCATTAGGTCAGCTGAAGAGAGTATTTGGAGATGAATTGCCTGAAGTACTTCGCGATCTAAAAGCCATTTGGATCAGCCATCTTCATGCTGATCATCATCTTGGTACTACTGCTGTGATCAAAGCATGGGCTGCTGAAACAGCGAAAGATGAGAAGACAAAGAACAACCGACTTCATCTCATCTCTCACGAAGGCATGACCAGCTGGCTTAGGGAGTACGCCGAAATGGAAGAAATTGGCTATACGCGGGTTGAGTCTATCACCGTGGCCTATTCATCTCAGAAATTCTTCAATTACGATGAGAAACTTACTTCAGAACAAGAGCAAGAGATCGGAATTTCTTCTATCCAGGCCTGTTCTGTCATGCACTGTCATGGTGCTGCCGCCGTTGCGTTCACCTTTCCAAACGGATTCAAGGTGGCATATTCAGGTGACTGCCGACCTTCTCGAGACTTTGTTCGCATTGGTCAAGGCGCTACACTCTTGATCCACGAGGCCACATTTGATGACGAGCTTGCAAATGATGCCTATGCCAAAAAGCACTGCACAACCTCAGAGGCACTGGATATCGGAAAGAAGATGAATGCTAGACGAATCTTGTTAACCCACTTTTCCCAGAGATACCAGAAGATTCCGGTCATGGGTACTGGAGAAGATCAAGTGGCGATTGTCGCATTCGATTACATGCGAGTCAAGTTAGGAGACTTTGCCAAAGTCGAAGCTTTCAAGCCCGCGCTGATGAAGCTTTACGAGGACGAAATCACGGACATGGAGGAAACTGGAAGATGATAAAGTTGGTCGGGGAGTCAGTTAGGACGGCATGGTATAGTCATTGGCTAGGCGTTCATGAGCAAAAATACCAGGGTCAGTTTTCTCACATTTCATGGCATTGCATTTGGAAAAGTTTATTGTAAAAATCATTGCTTTCTATTGAAGGGCAGGATCGACACATACGGAGTAGAAATCCTCCGATGTCAGCATTTTTTTTTTCTTTGAGTTACAGTAGACCAAAAGTCTGGTCTACCAAAAATTGAGGAAAACAGAGCAAACCCCACTCCCTCATCGCAAAATAGTCTTAGAAAGAAAAAACAAATGAAATTATTGAGAAAGACTTTCCCTACCTTCAATCACTTACTTCTTTTCTTCTTCTTCTTCTGGTACGAGTCCTACCTAGTACAAGTCGCCCCAGTTCGTCGACGCGGTCGAACGATCTCGGGCTTCTCGACGTGCTTGTCGGCTACTTTTACGTTCACCAGTATTTTCAGGCTCGCCACCTGTAAGAGCTTCGTATGCCTTGGCACGATCCGCACTTATTTTGGCACGCTCTTCACTTGTGCCAAGACCAGAAGAGTCCTTGCGTAGTGATGGGCCGCGTTTCGGAACTCGGTGTCTAGGGCGTCTAGTGCTGCCTGGTGCAACGTTTGTCTCTGAGGGTGGTTGATCGAGGCCGAAGTCAAAGTTGATGTTTGGAGGTGCCTTCTTCTCGCGTGGTGGTGCTTTTGTTGCCTTGGCTGGGGCGACGTAGGAGCCTTCTCCGTATGCGCCGCTTAGTGGTGGTTGTGCTGCTGCCTTGGAGGAGGAGCGGTCACGACGTGTACCATAGGTAAACGTTGGCGCTGCGTTCATACCGGTGTCGGAGTCTCCTAGATTGTGGTAGCTGTGGCCCATTTCATCGCGGCTGTAGATGCTTTCCGAATATGCTACAGAGGCAGCGGGAGCTGGAGTTGCTTGTTTCCCATAACCTGGTGAGCTTGGGGAGTGGAGGGGGCGGGCTGTATAAGGGTTTCTCTCACCGGTGTAGCCTTCATTGGCACCTGAGTAGGGACTGAGGTTTGCCACGGAGTCTCTGAATGCAGGGTGCATACCTTTGGCGGAATGCGCGCCGGGAACAGCTGAGAGGCGTTTGTTGAAGAAGTTGCCGACAGCGGCGATGTCGTCAAGGCCTTCATCATCGTCGTCCTCCTCTCCCTCGCCCAGGAAAGGGTTCAGGTTTACATTTGCGAAGGGGTCGACGAGCCCAGCCTGTGCTGGCTGGACTGAAGGAGGGGCTGTAGGAGGACCATACAAGGGAACAGGAGCTGGGTTGCTAATGCCCTTCTTACGATCTGAAGCTCTCTTGCGTCGAGCCTCGAGGACCTCACGGCGAACTTGTCTCAATGCGTGATTCATACCTGAACTCTCCGCATACCAAGGATCATCCTCATTAACACCAAGCTGATCAAGCCAGCCATCACAAACCTTCAGCAATCTCGGCACCTTTGAATCCTTCCGTCTACGCGTATAACACGAAGACTCCAAATCCAACACAATCTGCGCATTCCCACCAATAGCAGCAAGAATACACGCCTCACACCCACTCTCCACATACTGAAAACGCTCCTCATTCGGCGCAACATTAAAAGCCACCCTATACAACTCCGGCGCCATCCAGAGGCTATTAACAGCCTGCACGCGTCTCAACCACACCCGCACCTCCTCGGGCACATTCGGATGCGCCGCAATTCCCACATTGCGTGAAGTACACTCTTTCGTCACTTGCAGAAAGAGCACACGTATAAAGTGTGGGTGAAGCGCCTTGTGCTCTTTGCACAGCACAGCTTGGTCAGGCCCAAATTTGAGTTTGAGTCCCAAGCGATGGATGGGGTTTTCGACTATGGAGGGACGGAGGAACTTTGTGGGGAAGGAGGGGTGCGACATCAGGGCTTTTTTGGACAAGAAGTAGGTGGAGTCGAAAGATGTGCCTGGGGTGATGTGCAGGACTTCTACGAGACGGGTGATTTCGGAATCGCTGAGGCCGGCCATGAGACGGCGGGATGGGGGGTTGGTGGACATGTTGTTCGTTCGTTCGGGGGATTCTTTGGCGTGTGTGTGTCGCGTTGGGAATCTTTCGAAGTTTCGAAGTTTGGATTGGAAAGAGTTTGAGAGAGGAGATATCGATATTCTTATACGTCCATCTTCACTTCCTGTTCCTCGAAAACAATATATTGTTGTAGTGAAACAGACTTCCCTTCTTTTTCTTTATTCTCCTTTTTCGTAAGCGAGGTGAATAAAGGGGCGGTGAAACTTCTTTGAGGTGACAATGACATTGATCCCCTTTGTTCATACGAAGCGAGGCAGAGACTAAGGATCGATCACCGGAGCGAAGAGAGATTCACTATGGTAATGACATGTAAGTGCGTGGACAGGGAGATTCACAATGACATTGTATGGTGTCAGAGACAGCGAAGCTCTTTGTTGTCCTGGGTTTGGTGATGAAGAGGTAGTGTGACGGTCGTATGGTATATTACAGGTCGTTCCTTCTGGTAATACTATACAAGACTTTTTCTACAATCAAAGCTAGTGTGCCAGTAGACCGGCAGCCAAACCCATCTCCATCGCATTCAAACACGCGAAACCACCATGGATTCATCAACCCATCAAGAACCGGAAGTCCCTATCGGTACTTCCGCAAAACGCTGTAGCCAGATCTTCACGGACATAGTCCACAGTCTCTCCTGCAACCGCGAAGAAAACGCTATTTCTGATGGCGATGATCAAGCGAATGAAGAGCCCCTTCATCCTGCTTCCACAAAACGCTGCAGCCAGATCTTCACGGACATACTCGATAGTCTCTCCTGCACCCGCGAAGAAAACGCCATCTCTGATAGCGAAGATCCACCGAACGAAGAACCCTCTCGACCTGTTCCTGTAGCCCGCATACCTACTGGATATCCCGGCTGCCAGGCTTCTGAGAATGAAGAGCAATCAAATGAAGAACCCTCTTGACCTATTGCCGTAGCCCGCATGCCTACTGGCTGTCCTGGCTGTATCCAGACTTCTGAGAACGAAGAACCAACCCAACGCGTTCCCGTAGCACGCATGCCTACTTATCCAACTTCAACAAGCCAAATCCACATCGCCGAAACTCCATCGCAAACTGAAAGCCAAACTTCTCAGGTTGAATCCGATGAGCTAAACGCGAATACTAGTCATTTCGATTGTGTCTACACCCAATCCACAAATCAATCCCAAACCACAACTCACCCCCAAGCTTCTGAATTCGCTGAACTAAATGCATATCTCGCTCGTCTGGATGGGGTTTTCACTCTCACTTTAAGCGAGATTGAGGAAGAGAGGGATGAGGTGAAAGAGGTGAGGGAATTGGCTGCTAGTTGTACTAGTCCGAGTTATAGGGAGGAGGGAAGATGAGGGGTTGTTGGGATGGGGAGGGGGGTTGTGAGGGGGAACACGGTGGTGCAGAGGGAGGCGAATTGGAGGGAGATGTGGGTTGTTTTGGAGGGGGGGAGGAGGAGGAGGAGGATGGGGACGGGAGGGGAGGAGTTGAGTAGTTGAGTAGATAGATAGTCTGGAGGACGGGGATATGCATGGAATTTTTTTTGTATCTTAATTCTTGAACTAAATCAAAAGCTCAAGCACCAATCTAGAAAGCAAGAAGATTTCAAATACCCACCAGATCTTCAAGTTTTCTCGTAATCATTTTCCTAATAAATATAACCCACCCTATTTGCCCTGGAAAATTATCCTACAACTAGGGTACCAGCTTTTTCTTGTCTACGATCGTACTTGGCCGAAAGTAGAAAAAGGGGGCATATTTATAGGTGGAAGGGGAGAAGGGAGGGGGAGAAGGGGGGTAGAGATTGCAGGGTTTGGAAGATTGTAATGGAGGTGTTGTATGAGATGTGGCAAATAGGGAGTACTAATACCGCGTGAATTAGTTAATACCGCTTTAATTGGTCTACAAGCCCACCCTTTTCTCCCGATTTAAGACTCATTGTATCAGATCAATACAGAGAATTGAGGCTAGAACGGGAGAGGTTCGTTCATGGTCCACTAGCTCTCCCATTCCGATCTTCATTATTTTTTATAGATCTAACACAATGGGGTATGGAGCGGTGAATGGTGGGCTTGTAAACCAATTAATACGGTAAATCTACTTTTCTTTTCGCTTTCTCTTAGTTATTCCGGCACAGCAAAGTGATTCTAGCTTATCACAGAAACCCCTCGCTTCAGGGGAATCTTTCGTGAAATGAAGGTCTTTGTTACTTTTCTTCTAAGGGAATCCCCTATGATCCTCACCGGGGACCAGCCCCCGCACCCTGGTTAGTGAGGCATGCATGGTTGGGGTTGGGTTATGTAGTCGAGGCCTACTCGCTTCCCACCAAGCTATATTGCGATATGGCTTTTGTTTCCGAAAGCGGGAGAACTCTCTCATTCTAATCTAAATTGTCTTAAAATGTTTGGTGCAATAAAGTTCAAAATGGGAAAGGGTGGGCTTGTAAACCAGTGCTGTAGATCTTCCTAAGGCGTTGGAAGAGGGAGGTCAATTTTGAAAATAATAGATAAATTGAATGAAAGAGCTAGGAGGCTGTTTTATCTTACCAATATATGAGCCACACGCTGAGGGCGCGCTAGCAGTACATTCGCGTCAAGTGTTCATGACATAAAAAAGCAGTTACCCCTTTTCCACCATAGACCTAAGCGATTAGCCCAAAAAACCTATGCATATCCACTTCACCAAACAAGGTCCCTATCCTCAATTCAAGACTCCCTTCAGCCTCCTCCTCCCAAACACCAGCCTCAAGTCCACCCGAAACCCAGCCCATCATCCCAAGAATTCCACCCCTATCCTTGGCACCTCCCAGATGCATCTCTTGGCACACCATCCAAGCACCCATGCTCCCGAAATAGGTTTTTCCATCGCCCAGAATATTTAACCTTTCTCGCCTAATTCATGCGACCTACACGTCAAGCTTTTACTTGGGATGGCAGGAGCCACACCACAGGGAATAGGCAGGCCAATCGCTGGGCTGGTTGGGTATAAGCGTGCGACGCTCCGGATCGACAGAGATGCGGATCTTGGAAGTCTTGTCTGGGTCCTGGTGGTGATCACGCTCGTCGTGAGACTTGGGATTGTTTTGTTAGGGAATGGGAGGTGTATGTTTGGGGAGATGGAGAAGAGAAGATGGATTGGGGATGATACGGTGTGCTGTGTTGAATCGAGTTGAGAAAGTACCAAGAGAGATAAATGAAGAACTCGGTGGCTGGGTGTATGACGCGAATCGCGGAATTCGCGTGGCAAAGAGGGGGGCTTCCGTCGTCCGATGTCTTGGGATGGTATGGCGCCATATGCGCTTTGGAAAGGATGGATGCCAGCAATTATTCTGACAACGACGATCCTAGAAATGCAGTAACTCTGATAGTGTAAGGTGTTTAGAGGCTTATGTGAGCAACTTGCGCTAGTCGTAGTGTTGAATTATTAGGAAACTTGAAGTCAACTCGCAAAAATTGATATGACTACACCATGTCACACGTCGTACAAATTCATCAAAGTATCAAAATACCAGCGGGTTTGTATCAAATATACAATTTTCTAATTTTCTGCCGAATTTGGCAATTCTATCGAACGACCGGCAATCGAGGCTGTCTGAGATGAGTCTAATGCGCTGCACGTAGTCTACTCTTCAAAGAAAAATTATTTACAGATGGTGGTATTGTGCTTGCCAGAAAGGAAAAGCTTCCAGCCTTCCATTGCGCCTTTAACTCCATAAGCTATGCATAATCAAAATGGCAAATTCTTTTGTTTATTTGCCACTTCCGTTATTAGCGATGATAGCGTTTACAGTTCCCCTGCCAGGGTTGATGACAGTACCTCCCGCAGATTTGGCCAATGTCTGCATTCGGGTAACAACGGCGGTGGGGTCGGTGATACCCTCAAGATTTTGAAGGTAGGCTGCGAGACCTGCAACATGAGGGCAGGCTGTAAAATGTCAGATTTGGATGAGGTGTGTGAAGAGTCTCAAGACATACCCATGCTCGTTCCGCTCAATGTACTGGTCGCTATATCACTTGTAATACCAACGCTCTGAACTTTTACGCCAGGTGCAAATATGTCGACCGATGCGCCAAAATTGGAGAAAGATGCTCTGGTATCGGTGGAGGCGTCGATAGCTCCAACGGTAATTGCAGATGACGCCGATGCGGGAGAGCTGCTGCCTGCATCGACGTTCTCGTTCCCTGCTGCAGCAACGACGGTCACTCCTGCTTTAGTCAAAGCTGCGACAGCTGAATTTATGGCCGTGGAGAAAGAACCCCCAACAGACATGTTGACGATGGCTTTTCCCGCAAGTCCTCTTCCAGTCACATTAGTTTGGACTAAGTTCGGGTTAGTAGAGGCCTACGCATAGCAAGAAATTGCCACTTACTATATTGAAGACCAGCTATCACAGCTGAATTAGAACCTCCTCCACTAGCATCAAGAACTTTGACAGCCACAAGACTAGCGTTCTTGGCCACCCCAAATGTAGCACCAGCGATTGTACCAGATACGTGACTGCCGTGTCCATTTTCATCGGTATTCTGTGGTCATTAGCATGCAGTGCTTCAACTAAGAAGTGCAACTTACATTGTTGTTGATAGTATTGATTCCAAATGTTGCTCTGCCGGCAAATTCCTAGAATAGAATTAGACTCTTTCTATGTAGCTTGGTAGAATGCGACCTACAGAGTGGGTAAGGCGAATTCCGGTGTCTACGACGTATACAACCATTCCGGTACCAGCCGAATTGTCAAAAACATATCCAGTACTTTCGTTTACTGTTTTGTGGGAGAGACGATCTAGTCCCGCAGGTGCGTTCGTTTGCTGGACTAAGACCGAAGCCTGGACTTTCGCATCGTATTCAACGTAGTTGACCTGAACCATATACATTAGTGATAGCCCTGAAGCACCACGTCCAAACACTCACCTCTCCTCGGCTTGCAATATCGATAATCATGGCTTCTTCGGCCTCCAGTTGGCACGCTCTCCATCCCATTATCGAAATTGGTGTCATTGTGCTTGAGAGGATCCGTCCATCCGTAGATCGAGCTGATAAACTGCGCATCTTTAATTTGGTCGCAACCATGGCCTGGTGAGCTTGAATGGCCTCGTCTGTGGCATTTTTGTTGTATACTACAATGTAGCTATTGGCGATGATATTTTTGGCATCTGGGTTGGATACGGGCATTCCCAGACCAGCAACTATTGCGCCCTCTTTGAAATTCGATTTCTTCCCAGGGGTCGGCGTAGCTGTAATGAGTGTAGAAAATGCAAAGAAGAAAGAAACAAGTAACTGGATTGAATACCACATGGTGAAAGTGAATGATTGAAAGTGAATGATAGAAAGTAATAAAAAACAGGCCTTAAGAAAATAACTTAACTAAAAGGAGAAAATCCAGTAGAGGGCATTGGAACGGTAATAACTGTCTATCTACCCTTGAGAAGCCTACCTAGTTCGTATGTCCTCCAGGGCTGCTCGTGCCAAGTGATACGACGCCAAGTCAGACAGGCGAGACGGCTCCGCGTACAACATGGAGAATTGATATGGTTAACGAATCAACGGGAGAGCGCGCGTTTGCATCAACAAAGCAGGGCCTACCCAAAAATTGCCAAGCTGCATAACAAAGCATTCGAAACGGCAGCACTGCCAACCGCCACTGGCCCACCGGCCGAGAGGCCAATGCCCAAAAGGGGGGTGGGAGGAGGAAGCGAGAGATGTCAACTCACAAGCGAAAGTCATCTTTGCCATGTTCTTTCTGCGCTAAGGAAAAGAGCCTCAACATCCCCTTGTCCACCCAACTTGGGCAGCCGGATGCATGTTTCGTGGCGGCTAGGCAGGCCGCAAATAAACAGTGCCATTGCCAGACTGCCAGTAGGTACGTAGGCAGAGGTTCGGGGGCTCTTAAAAAGCCGCTCATGGAGACTTGATTTGAACAGTACCTAAAAGGGAAATAAAGCCTCCATTCCCAGTGAATTCCCACAGTATGATTTTGAGATGCGGAGCTGAGAGACGCGTGATGGCGTGGTGTTGTTCGGGTGTACATTTCTGTTCTGAGAATGCGGGACCGGGAGTGGGATTCTTGGGATGTTTGGGCTTCTTTTGGGTGAGGGTATCGCAGCAAGTCGTTGGATCCACGCGAGAATGGACGAGGCCGTGTGGGGTGAGATGAAATGCGATGAGACGTTGTTCGGATGGTGAGACCGTGAGACATGGAAAAGCATTGGCAGGGATTTCTCGGGAGTAACAAGGAAGAGGCGCTCGGGCCGGGCCCGGGCCGATGAGTCAGCAATTTAGTCCAACGTCAATCCGACCCAAGCGTCCCTGTGACAAACACGATTGAGGATATACTTGGTACTCTTGAAGCAATATCGAGATTCTATTGTTGGGCATAGAGCACAGCGACGATGGCCTCCACGGCAACAAAAAGTCACTTTCATCATGACCGCCGACCGCTCCAGGAAATCCGCCTCTCTTAGGGTGGGGTATGTATCCGAGTACTGCACGTCCGTACGAGAGCTTGTAACATACTGACATGACGAAGTTCTAGTTTCCCTCGCCTAAGTCTCCTCCTTTGTTTGGGCTTTGTCCGTCCAACCGCCCCCTTTTTAGTAGCGCATTCTTGCCAAAGGTGTCAATACTATAACCTCGAAACTTTGCCCAGTAGTAACGACAACAACATTGCTGCGGCGGTCTCTGGATGCGAGTACACGTCTCGATTAAGTTGCACTTATACATACCTGGGTACACGGGACAGCGACAACATTCCAGGTGGCCGTCTTTCTCTCAAGTCAGGGGCAATCATCCGAAGCATCGAAGTGCATGGATCATGATGGATGACGGTGACGCTTCGCTACGAGATGGATGGTACTGTTTCGCACTCATCCGAATGTTATCGATCCCCTCCAGGCCTATCTACCCCCCTACGGCTTGCTTCCCCGCCTTCTCCATGAAACGTGCTGGCCTTGCTTAGTTTGCTGTCGTTCAACCTCCCCTGGTGAGCTTTACTCTATTATTATAACCCCTCACGTTGATGCTCGTCAGTCTTGAGCGGACTCGGACTACAGTCGCTCACTTTGGCAAACTAGACGTTTCCTGGGATCTAGTCTGCTTTCTCCCCGCATACTCCCGAGGCCGTTTGATAATAACATACTACCGCAATGACGGTCTATTGTATTTTCTCAAAGTTACCCGACAACACGGATTATAACCTCGGGCCGGACCCTAGGCTTGCCAGTTAGAATTCCAGGCTATGAAGTATCACATTCTATATTCGACGCTGATAGGAAGGAATTCCTCGTTCCAATTGCTGCCAACGGCCGCTGCGGTTAGCAGAATCCGGGGCAAGATAGCGCCATTAATGGATGGTCAGGTGTTCTTCAGACTTAGCCCATCGTCATGATATATCTTCATTGAGGCCGTCAAGTCAAGTCCTCTACTTTCCCTCGCTGTTATCTGCAACACTAAACGTCATTGGATATTACAAAAATGCAATTCGTCACAAGCAAAACCATCAGCCATGATATTGCACTTAGTGATTACCCTAGAGTAATCATTATCAAGTCTATATATACGCCCTGGTCAAGCGTTTCTCTTCTCTTCGCATTCGCAGTTCCTAGTGTTCTAATTCCTTTTTCACAATGTATATGACTGGTAACATTTTTTTGATAACGGCCATTGCGGTCTTTGGAGGCGCTCTCTTTGGTTTCGACATTTCTTCGATGAGCGCTGTTATCCACACTCAACAGTATCTTTGTTATTTCAACGAAGGGCCCAATGGCCCCAGCATCAACGGATCGAAAAAATGTTCAGGCCCAACCCCAGAAACCCAAGGTGGCATAACCGCCTCCATGGCTGGTGGCTCATTGCTAGGTGCTCTATGCTCTGGATTCCTGTCCGACAAACTTGGTCGTAAATACTCGATTATGACAGGTGCTTTCGTTTGGTAGGTATGTCTTTTTTCGTACTTTATATTGGCTGACAATATTAGGATCGTTGGCTCAGTTATTACAGCTGTATCGCCAAACATTGCTTGCTTGATTATTGGTCGCTTTATAAATGGATTTTCCATTGGTGTAAGGAATCCCGGCGCATTTCACTCAACGCTTGCTTACCATTCTGTAGATCTGCTCTGCCCAGGTACCGGTCTATCTTTCCGAGCTAGCACCAAAGAGGATTCGCGGAACAGTGGGAGCTTCCCAGCAATGGGCTATCACATGGGGTATTCTAATCATGTTCTTCATGGCCTATGGTTGCAGTTTTATTCCCAGTAATTGGTCATTCAGACTTCCATGGCTCCTCCAAATTCTGCCGGGCGCCATTCTTCTCTTCGGAATGCTTTTCCTTCCTGAATCACCCCGCTGGCTTGTCGCTCGAGGGAGAGACTCGGAAGCCCTCAGGATTTTGGCTCTCGTCAACTCTCATGGGGATGAAAGTGCGACCAGTGTTCGACAGGAACTCAATGAAATCGTGGCTGAGGTCGAAAACGAGGCGAGCGGCACTTGGAAGCAGTTGTTTAAGCCGAATATGTTGAACCGATTGCACCTCGCCGTTTTCACCCAGGTAAGTTCGATACTCCAATTTTGTAGCATATTTGCTGACTGAATCTTCAGATCTGGGCTCAACTCACTGGAATGAATGTCATGATGTATTACATCACATACATATTCGCAATGGCAGGCAAGGAGAGCGACAGCGTCCTCCTTTCCTCCGCCATCTCTTTCGTTATTAACGTAGTCATGACTATACCAGCGCTATTCCTTGTCGATAAGGTGGGTAGACGCGCGCCTCTCCTTGTGGGCGCCCTTCTTATGGCGACCTTTATGTTTGCCAATGCTGGTGTCCTCGCAACATATGGCCATGCCGCACCACCAGGTGGACTCGACGGCATCGAAGCCCAATCCTGGGTCATCTCAGGTGCGCCAGCCAAAGCTGTTATCGCCTGCACCTACCTCTTTGTCGCTTCCTTCGCACCCACCTGGGGCCCCGTCTCCTGGCTCTACGCCTCAGAGCTCTTCCCTCTAAACGTCCGCGCCAAAGGTGTCGCTGTCGCCACAGCTGCAAACTGGGCCTTCAATTTCGCACTGGGATATTTCGTCCCCCCGGCCTTCAAGAACATCAAGTGGGGAGTCTACTTGCTTTTCGGTGTCTTTTGCGTCATGATGTTCCTCCACGTCTTCTTTTTGTTTCCTGAGACGGCAAAGAAGAGTCTGGAGGAGGTTGATGATATGTTCAAGGGCAAGCGAGTTGTAGCTGGGTGGAAGACGAGAGTTGGTCCAGAGCCAGGCCAAGAGAGCAGAGGACGAGCTACCCGGCCAAGGGAGGGCAGTAAGGGTAGTAGTTTGGAGAAGGAGTCGGTGGTCGAGGAAAAGGAAGGGAAAAACTGAGGATTTTGTGCTTTTTATTTGGTTTGGTCTGATTATTTTGCTTACTTGAGCTCGCCTTCAGGTTATCGGATACCAAGTGTGATCGATTCTTGTCTTTCACTGTTGTTTAGCTTTGAAAAATTGAAAAAGAAAAACTCGAAAATTATGATTCGGCTCGTTCTTACTACTTTCTGGTGATGTAATGTGGCTAAAATACGGTAGACTTGTGGGGAATTAGTCTGGCGAATTCAAAGTTTGGCTTGCCATTTGAACTTTTACCCTTACAGGACATCAATTGCAGACGAATTTTCATTCTTGAGGTCTTCCGCAACTGTAACTGTGACTCGTGAAGCTCAGAGGTCATGGCGGGTACACGCGATCAGGTGATGGCGTATGTAGCGTAATCGAAAACGAAGAGGAGATTTGGTGAGGTTCGAGTGCAGCGCGCTGGGATTTCGTGTAGAATAACTGATGCGACGGCGATGTATCAGTAGTAAGACTCTGCGATTATCGGTAGCATGAAGATGTGTTCGCCATCACATGCGCGCCATCATGTGATGGCAGTAACAAAAAATTCAAACGACTCCGTTCCACCCTCTCACATATAAGAAATCCGGCATACTCATCATCCGTCACAAATTCCAAGCACTGATATTTCTGGGTTGGTTCTGTTCGGATGGTTTTCATTTTCTCTTCCGTGCTTGGACCGGAGTTTGTCTTACCCTGTTACTGACGGCTCACGGGCTGGCGGAAATTTTTGGAGGTTTGAGCTTTCATGCTGCGGCACGTTTAACATGATTGCGTCTCTCGTGCAAGACTTGTGAGAAATTTATCGTCAAGGAGCCAATGTTTCCTAAGCAAAATTTTGAACTTATCGCGTATCAATTTCGAGCTGGCGGGAGCGTCAGGCCGTGACCCACTTCCCGTCCTCGCTTCTTTGTGCATTCATAAAGTCCGATTTTCGGGATTGCTGCAACCAATGGGAATCAACCCACGGACCATGCAAGGCACTTTGGCGGAGTGGTTAACGCGATGCCCTGCTATAGAGCAATCTAAGTAGATCAGGCATTTCCTTCGGGAGCGTGTGTTCGAATCACACAGGTGTCGTATCATTTTTTTTTTCTATTTTTTTTCTTCAAATTACCCGTGATGCTTTGCGAATTGTGTTTTTTTTTTCTTTGGAGGGTGCTCGTGAGGACGTCGCCGGGTTGAAGCGAATTGGAGCGATGAGAGTTAAGGAAGTCGCCGCTCGCCCGCGAAACTCTCGGGATTCTATTTTTGGCTGTTTAATTCGTGGAAAAGTGTAGGACGTAGATCACTTTGATTCTCGTAACCTCGTTCTACTTCCACCCAAGTTAATCCAAACTTTTGGTGTTCATGCGAAAGTTTCTCAGGCTCTTCCCACGTACAAGACTCCGTATGAGAGGATTTACAAGAACTCTTCAAAACCAAAAATGAATTAGAAGAAGCTGAAATTTAAGTCTTTGCAATTCGCAGAATGAACTTTTCTAAGACTTGACGATGCGACAACGATGTGGATGTGCAAGTGATGTTCCAATTACTCGGCATTTCGGACTTTAGACTCCATTTTAAAGTATGCCATAGATTCAAATAACCACTCTGAATGCGGAGCAATTTTGCTTGCTTTGACAGATTATGAGCTCGGTCAACGGGGGGGTGAATGGGATAAAAGTGCCTACACCGGACGTAGAGAGCGATATACAATGGATGCCTTGGAAGGATATTCCTGCTGTAATTTTCGTTTACACAAACATGTTCCAGTGCGTAAAATCGAAGTTTGACCATCCAGAGGTGTAGATAGGCAAGCTAGCACTCTTGCTAAAAGCAGTCAATAACAACATGTGGGGGTGCTGAAGTATGCGAAAGACTTCAATGTGCTTTCTGGAAGCTCTCTTTTACACTCCATACGCTCACCCGGGACCTAGACGCATACCAGCCGCCCATGCCATATCATCTGGGCAGTCGCACAACAATCTTTGAAACGTATGGTTTTTTGTCCAGAATACCATAGCCGAAATTCAAACACAACCCGGTCGTCTCCTCACTTTTGGTGATCCTTGCAAACCTAAAGTTTTCGGTGAGGGAAAGAGTATCATTCTTTGCCTGGATTTCTATTCTCAAAGATTCACTAATCTTTGAAGAGTTATTTGTTCGCTGCCGACTCTTCATCACTTCAAGAAATTGCTACTGTAATTCAAATCCCCAGTATCAGAGACTAGTTGACAGTAGCAATTGCTTAGATTCAGTCCAGCAGAAACGTCGAATTCACTAGAATGTCCTGTTCGAGTTCGGAAGAAAAATTTAGCCCAAGCTCCATCACGAGCTGCACAGCCAATAGCTTGTTGGAAGTCTTTCTTGGTGTGCGCAGTACCTGTATAAGTAGGAGTGAATACCTCGAATGATTTGCGCACCAACTTACTCGATTCACTGATGACTTTATCCAAAATCACCTGCACACAATTAAGCGAGGAGCCCCTTTTCTTTCCTCCCGACGGAGTAAATAACCTAGCGCGATCACACATAATAAATCACGTTCATCTATTCCATTGAAGACCGCACGGCCAATCGAATAGAGTCTTAATGCTCGATGAAATGCATTTCTTTGCTCCCAAGGGCCGGAGACTTACCCTCAACCAACGACTCTCGGGTCTACATAAACTTGGAGCTTTGCGAGTAAGCGCTAGCACCCTTTAAGTTACATCGAATAGAAGAAATTGAAGAATAGATATACTAGAAAGGGAAGTGGCTAAAAGCCGCATCGTGGGAGTTTATGAGGATATGATCCTGCCATGCAGCAACTTTTTACCGGATTAATTGGTTTAGAGCCTCCCCCCAAATCTTCCGTTTTTGACCTCATTATACCAGGTTATTTACAATCGAGGTTCATGAAAGAGCTACCGTTTCTTCCATGAACGCACCTCTCCCGTTTTCGGGGTCTCTGTCATTTTGATCCTCATTATGTCAGGATATTTAAGTGAATAGAGGTTTAAATGGGAGGATGATGCTTTAAACCAACCAATCCGGTATTACACTTCGTTCAGTAGGCGATAGTAAACCCACTCCTCCTTTATTTTGTCGATTCACCTGACTTATCGTCCAATAAAGGTCGCGGCACTCAATAAGGATGTATTCCTACCCAAAAAACGATTCCAACTACACTTCCGCTTCCATATCACTCGATTGCATATCGGCCTAAAATTACCACCAGCTTATATAAAGGACTCACCCTCATTCTCCCCTCCAAGCTACTTCAAAGTTTGCATCTACCATAATCAATCTCAAGCATTCCTTCACTTTTCCATTCTTTCTCATAGCAGTAATAACCAACTCCTCCTTGCTCGATCCTTCATAAAACAATCCTTTAAAACTGTTCCCACCAGTAAATACAAAGAAAATTCCCCTCTTCAAACTCTCACTTTTTCCCAGATTCCATTCCAATCTTTGCATAATACACTTCTTAGAGCATCAGTACTAGAAAGATATTTCAACACCTTGCAGCTGTATGATTTCCTAGTCCTCAGTCGTCTCGTTGCAGATTACAGTAGATGCCTAGACAACGCATGCTCCTCGCTCGTTGTAAATGCTTCCTACGTTTGCTGCACTAGTAGGTTAAACAAATTGGAAGCAAACCAGCAAGCCCTTATTCACGATTCCTCCCCCCTCATCATCACCTCCCCATTCCACCTCCCCCC
>QYAP01001037.1:2126-13046 GCA_003988905.1 Hymenotorrendiella dingleyae
ATCTACTAGCTGTACGAACTCCTGTAAGCCGGTCGTACACTAGCAGCTGACGCAGCTCGATATACTCTTCCTGTAAGGACGGTTTATACCGACAAATATCTAATATATTTTAATAAAATAATAGAATTAAAAGATTTAATATTATATTTTAAAATAAAATAGAATCTATCATTATATACTTTAATTTATCGTTTAAATATTAGTTAATTATTATTAATTATATTTATTAAATAATTAAATATAATATTTAATCTTATTTAATAGTTTCTTTATTTAAAGTTTAAAATAATCGAAAATTAAATATTTAATAAATAAAAGCTTTTAAAACGAAATATTAAACTATTAATTAAATAATTTAAAGATTCTTTAAGATTAAAGATTTTAAATATTATTTTATAAAATATTAGAATAATTTAATCTATAAGCTATTTAATATAAAAAGTCGTATTATAATTATTTATAGAATTATTTTTACGAAAGAAAAATATAATATTTTTAATAATTCTAATAAATCTAAAATTAGAAATAATTCTAAAGAAAATAAAGGTAAAATTAATAATAATTTAGATTTTTTATTAATATTATCTTATTTATTAATACTTTTATTTTAAAATTAATAATAATTTAGATTTTTTATTAATATTATCTTATTTATTAATACTTTTATTTTAATTATTAAATATTTTAAAATTTTTAATTTAAATTCTAATATTAATTAAAAGGGTTATGAATTAAATTAAATATTTATTTTTTCATCTATCGATAGGGCCGTAAAGGCCATGCGATGTATATCCTACAATATGTGGATCGAGAAGGAAACTCAAATCGGGACTAGTCTTAACTTCAAACCCTCTCACCTATAGCTTCCAAGCGTAAATTAAATATATATTTTAGTAAATTCATAATAATTTATTTAATATAAATTAAATATTTAAAAAAAAAATTTAAACGAAAAATATAATTATATTCTTATAATTCTTATATTAATAAAATTAAAAAATATATTATAAATCTAATAATTAAGGAATTATTAATTATTTAGTTTATTTAAAATACTTTTAATCTAAATTTCGAATTAGAATTTAAGGATTATAAAATTATAAATAATATTTAATCTTAAATTATTTTAATAATAAACGAATTTAATTTATTAAAACAAAATAATATATAAAAGCTTATTAATTATTATATAAAACTATTAAGAAATATTATTAACTTTTTTATTAAAATATTATAAGACTAATTTGTAGGATTTATAACCCTTAAATAATCGAGTAATATATTAGAGCTTTATTTAATAATAATCTCTTTTTGAATAATTTACTTTATAGTTTAAGGCTAAAACTATTTATCTTCTTAAACGGTAATAATATTATTAGATGTTCGGTTCTCTAATCTTTAAGATCGTATTTATATTTATTAGAACTTTATAAATTATATAAATATCATATATTAGATTAGGCTTCGACGATATCCCTTTATTATTTATATTAATTAAATGAATTAATGAAAGAAAAGAATTAAAAAGTATATAATTTTAAGTAATTAATTCTATTAAATATTTAATAACCTCTTTTAATAATTAAGTTCGAGGATCTAATTATTATTTATACTTATAATTTATAGATAATTAGATAAGCTTTATAAGTAATTATTAAAGTATGAATTACTTTATTTTAATATAAATTCGTTGTAAGCTAAATATTAAACTTATAAGATTCTTAAATATATATTAAATTTTAAAGCGAAATTTATTTAAAAGGGGGGATAATATTGTAAGATTAATTCTAAGGATTTATAACCTTTAAATAATCGAATAGTATATTAGAGCTTTATTTAATAATAATCTCTTTTTAAATAATTCATCTTATAATCTAAGGCTAAAACTATTTATCTTTCTAAGCAATAATATAAAAAAAGAAATTAATAGAAATAATATATATTTCTTAGAATATAGATCTATTATTATAAGTTTAATAGAATTAATAAATTTATTTAATATAAATTAAAATAAATTATTTATAGAAATTATTAAATTAAAAATATTAATTATAATAAAATATTTATAATTATAATTAAATTTATAAATTATAAAACTCTTTTTATATTTATAATTATTAACGATTAGAAAATTAAATAAATAAATCTTAAAACTATTTTTTTTTATAATAAAATCAATAAAAATATTTTTATTAAATAATTATCTAATTTTATTAAAAAAAGAATCGATATAAAAGATTATTTATATAAAGTTTATAAATTTAAAAAAGTATTATATAATTTAAAATAATTATTATATTTATAATATAATATTTTTTTTTAAATTTTTAATCTCTTTTAATTTTTAATCTCTTATTTTAGATTTATATATTTTCTTTAATAAAAAAAGAATTTATATTATAATATTTATTAATAATCTTTAATTTATTAAATTCTTAATAAAAATTATTTAATTTTCAAAAGATTCCTTATATTAATATTTTAAAATAATAAACTTAAAATCTAATTCTTATTGTTTTAGAATAAAAATCATTTAAGATTAAAAAAAGAAATAATTTAAACTTAATTAAAAAGAATATATTAAAAGGATTCTTAATATTTTAAGATTATTCGATTATAAAACTATTATTATTCTAATAATAATTTCTTTTCTTTTTATTATAACCGATATTAAATATTAAATTATAATTAAATCTCTTATATATATTATATTTTATATTCGATTTAATATTATATATATTATATTTATTATTAATTATTATTTTTCTAATTTAATTAAATCTTATATTTAAATAATTAAATATATTTATTAATATTTTAAAAGAATTATTAATTATAGATTATATTATTTTGAATCGATCGATTAATTAATAGAATATATTAACGTTAATTAAGAAGATAATTTTAATATTCGATATTTAATTTTTAAATATATTTTCTTATTTAGAAATAATATTATTAATTAATTAAATAAAAAATAAATTATTATTACGTTATTCAATTATTAATTTATAAAACTAAATATATTAATTAAACTTAATGTCACAGGCTAGGAGGGTGAGTAGCTTTACCACTAGACCAACAGTGAACTGCCCAAAAAGGGACTATTATTGGATGGAAGTCCAATATGCTACTCACAGATCTGGACCTGTAACACTTAAATTCTAAAAAAGGTTATTTAATTATATCGATTAATAAAGGAATTAGATCTACAATTCCTAATAGATTTAATTATTATTCGAGGCGATAATTAAAAAATAATCGTATTATTAAAGAATCCTTAATTCTATGCTGGTATTAAGTATTTCGATATTTAAACTTATTTTATTCGAAAGAAAATATTATTAAAAGAAATCGATATAATTTATATATTTATATAAGAATAAATTATTAATAGAATAGTAAAACTATTATTTTAACCTGTTTTTAAAAGATTTAAAGAATTTATAAGAGTTTCTATAAAAGAGATTAATTATTAAAAGCTTAGATTTCGGATTAATTTTTTCTAATAATTATTAATAAAAACCCTTCCTTTTTATCTATTTCGCGATTAATTAAGATTAAATAAGAATTTCTTTTAAGAAAATTATAAAAATTTATTCTTCTTATTATTTATAATCTTTTCCTTTTTATATAAATTATATAAGATTTTTATTAATATAAATTTAATATTTTATTTCTTTAAAAATATCGGCGTTAAATAAGAGTATTATAATATTTAATTATTATATAATACGATAATATAATATAAAGCTTATAAGATACTTAATTAATGCTTAATATTTCTATAAGAGTTTCTAACTAAAATTCTCTCTTTATAAGAATAATAAAAACATATTTTCACTAATCAAATTATAGGGTAAATAACCTTAAACTGATATCACCCTGCCTTGGTATTTTGTGAATACTCGCTGGCGAATCTAGTAATACCTTCTCTATGACTGGCAAGAAATACGATCTACTTTGATAACGATAATAATTGTGCGATGACTTCATTTTCGCCAATCCAAAATATAAGAAAGCACGCCAAGATATCTCTAAAAGTACACAACTACCACAATCCTAGGCCCTAATTGTAAATTTGCACTCGCATCGCAAGTTGAGTATGAAGGAGTTATGCTTTTGCTGCTAACGTGTATTACAAACTCATATTTCAGGACCGAGGAGGGTTTTATCGGTTAACAGGAGGTGCGCATTCGTATTACCCTCGCCCTGAACAGAAATACGAATTCGGAATAGTAGAAAACATCAATTGTGGCTGTACCTACCGTCTGTAGTTTCCAGTGCGTTAGGAATCAGGATAGGTTGTGCGCTATGACCTCTTGTTTTGAAGGCTGCGAATTGCTTCAGCCAAGTCTTGCTGCGCCTACAGAAGATACTGCCCATCGTTACAATAACCCCCGAACTCGCTCGGAGAGATTCGGGGGCTTAAGGAAATAAAAGAAATGAAGGGGGAGAGGCGGAAACGAGGGAAGTAGGAGCCTCCGGAGGAAATGGGGAAGGGGAAAAAAAAAGGGGGGGGGGGATACCAGGAGGATGGGGGGTCTGAGATGTGTTAGGAGAATAATAAATGAGTGTGAGATTGCGTTGCTCAAATATCTAGTTGCGAAATCTTTGTCTGTGAGAGGAAAGAGCCTGGTAGCAGGTACAAATATAAGCTACCAGTGACAGCAAACAAAATCGCGAAAATATATAACTTGAGAACACCTCTCCCCAAACCAACCTTCACTGACATACCCTCCTATTCCAACTCCCTCCCTAGGTTCTTAAAATCTCAATCCTCGACCCAGTCGACCTCGGGCAAAAACTCCCACGAGAAGGGCACTTCCCACCGTAACAAGCGTCCCAAGCAGTACCTTATTCGAAACAACCGTCTCCTCCACAACTCTCTGCCAGCTCACCTTCCCCTCCCTCTTCAACCTCTCAACCTCCTCTTTACTGCCCTCCAACTCAAAATCCTCCCAGTTTATCAAACTCGTCTGTTTCTGATAGCTCACGACGTTATCGCTCCAATTATTCGTCACAAGGCCGTTCTCTTGCTTGTACCAACTATGACAGTTCGGGTCTGTGAAGGATGAGTTTTCAATGCGTTTTTGGAGGGCGATGTTGTAGGAGGCGGTGACGGAGGGTTTGGGGCTTATGGTGAGGGTGTGGGAGAGGGATGTGGCGTGGGTGATTCGCGAGATTAGGGTGTTGATGTAGAGGGATTGGGCTTCGATCATTAGGATTATGGAGGAGTGGCCGAGGTTTGTGTTGGGGCCTGTAGATAGAATTAGCTTGTACTCATCGACATTGTTCGTATCACCGCCATTCCCATTCGATATCGCGGAAGGAAGGAATGAAGAGAACTTAAGAGGCAGCGCTATTACTTGCGGCGTACCCACGTATGTCATCCGATTTTAATTCAAAATCACCCCTAATCTCTTAATCTTGATTAAGAGAACAGGGGATAAATTGAACACAATTCAGTTGAGAGCAAAATAATATCCACAGTTTGCATAGAGCCAGATATCAAAAGTTTCGTTTCTTGAACAAGAGTAAAGGAGCACGTTCTTACCATACAGCATGCTGAAATTCGGGAGATGCGGGACTGTTAAGCCGTAGTAGGCCGTTGCTCCTTCAGTCCAAATCTCATCGAGCGATTTGCCGCCTTTGCCGTAGATTTTGATGGGGTACATGAACTGGGTGGTCTTGAAGCCAGTAGCGAGGATCAGGAAGTCAAAATCGTGTTCCTTAACCCCCTCGTCCCCTTGCACCTTCACCCCTTTTGGTTTTATGGAATCGATTTTCGAATTTTCGAGGACGACATTGTCTCTTGTAAAAACGGGAAACAGATCATCGCTGATGATCACCCGTTTACAACCAACCGCATAGTGAGGTTGTAGTTTCTCCCTCAACTCAGCGTATTTCTCCCCGGGGAGTTGCGCGAGCATATGTTTTTTCGACTCGCTCTCCAGCATACCATGCATTTCACTCTCAGGATTAACGATATCCCAGAACTCCTCCCTCATGTCCATCATCATGGCCCTGTATCTCTTTCTCGCCAACGGCACATATTTAAACACGCCTTGTAACAATGTCGATAGGGGTTGATCGAGTCTCGGAACCACCCAACTCGGCGTCCTCTGGAAAATCGTCAGGTCTTTGCACACTTTCGCAATCTCTGGTATTATCTGCGCAGCTGTTGCTCCGTTTCCGATAATGCCAATCTTCTTATCCCGGAAATCATAAGACCAATCCCATCTCGCAGAATGCATAAGTTTTCCCTCGAAGGTCTCGAGGCCTGCGATTTCTGGATATTGAGGGACATTCAGTTGGCCTACGGCGCTGACAAGGAAGTCAGATGAAATGGTGTAGGACGAGCCGAATTCTGCATCTTTGCTGCCGAGGCGTTTGACTTTGGTTTTCCATGTCGAGGTGCTGTCGTCCCAGCGCGCTTCTTCGACTGCGGTGTTGAAGCGGATGTGCTTGTAGAGTTGGTATTTTTGGGCGACGGCGATCCAGTAGGCGAGGATTTCTTCTTGGCCGGGGTATAGGCGTGTCCAGGAGGGGTTGGGCTCGAACTAGATTAAAGTTGTGTTAGTGATGTGCGTATGTGAAGGCGGATAGGGGAAGGTTGATAGGGTGAGATGTTCCCCTATTCAAAAAGGCTCAAGCGAGGAAATGCTATTTGGACAGAAACAACGTACACTCAAACTGTAAAGATGACTCCAGATATCCTTAAAAAAATCTATCAGCTGCCGCTCAATCAGTATCGAAAGGATCTTGGAACGTTACACAACAGCAACCGGGGTATTGGTTGTCCGCCCAAGTCCCTCCCACCGAATTGCCCTTTTCCACAATGATAAAATTCCTCCCATTTCCCTTCCGGATCATATCAATAGCCGTAGTAAGTCCCGATATCCCAGCGCCAATGATAAGGACAGCAGCTCGATTGGTGCTTTGCCTGCCATAGTCAACCGTGGGCATGTAGCTCGAGTCCGGCATCTTATTTTCCGCTGGGCTTGATGGCTGCAGTGTAGACTCCGAGGCTTCCAAGGTTTGTAGTAGATATATGTACTCTGGTAGAAACGAGAGGAGAAAATTGGCATTAAACGTTACTCGAGGGGTAACGATAACATATTTAACTTGCAGTCCGGGTTCCGGACATTAACAAAGCTTCCCAAAGGGTGAAGAATGCGATCCGGGGGTGCAACCCCGCTCCTCGTGGCTGCAGGTGAATTGCAGCAAGGGATAGAAACTGGGATTGATCTGTTGTGAACCGAGGTCAAGGTAAAGAAGGCGAGACAGCTCGTATCCGAAACCCATAAAATGGAATAACGTTTCCCTCATTTTGCGAGACCCTGCATGCAAGACATCTTCCGTCTGCCAGAGAGCGGGCTTTAGGGCTTGATAAGCATTTATTACTGATCAGAGCTGGGGTAATGAGGGGAAGAGCCGGTACGAAGTATTCGGCCTTGGCGTGAAGGTTGAAAGCGGACAGCCGCTATCAGGTACCGAAACCGAAGGAGCAAAATCGTACAAATAATTATTCGTTCTTGGGGAATTGATGTACGATGCTTAGTCCATTGTAAGCGTAGCATTGAAGCAACTCGGAGATAGCCGGTCTCGATTTGAAGTATATCCTCACCTTCCTATTGATCAACCCACTAGGGCCAAACAGGGGGCGAAATGACTTCGGGTATCAACATAATTGAAATCCCATCTGACCACCACCACTGGCCAGACCCATGCCCTTTTCGGTGCACGAAGTGACATCGTGTATCTGCCAAGATAGTCGTGTCTGGGCCGCTATTCTTGTCACACAAACTTTTGTGATGGTGGGAGATGCAAATTTCCTAGCCAACCCCCACCCACCATGACGAAATGCGGGGAAACGTTAATTCTAAACGAGCAAGCGGCACAGCCAACGGTACTTTTAGTCGAAGCCTTGCTTCAACAACATCTCATCTGTATCTTTTCTTCAAACCTGATTATCCTTGTTCTTCACTGTCGAGGAACATTTGACGTCAAACACCACAATCGTTTGCTTTTGCGGTTTTGTGACAGGCAACTCAGACTTTGTGAGACCACACGGACTTCCGTAACTTGTCCGTAAGTATTCTCACTTGGGCATGCTCGGAGTGGTGCTGCACAGTTGCAGGCGCCACTACATGGTTGTTGCTGACTTTAATAAGCTTTTATTCGCCTTGCAATTTCTTTTGATACCTAGGTATTTTGTTTTTCATATGATTTCGTTGTAAGATCTTAATCAAGGTCGGCTACTTCTATGCAGCAGAGCCTCTTATCTCCGGGCCTAGTCCCTGTATTACGTTAAGTAAGATCTTATGATTCATATGTATAAAAAAGGTCCATTTTTCTTAATGAAATAGATGTTGATGCCATTATTCCATGGGAGGGTGGCATTGAGTTCTTTTATTGAAGTGTTTATAGCCAGAAAATAAGAAGATACCTGAATTATCTCGACATCTATATGAATTAATTACATATCTTTATAGCGTGAATAGTAAGCAAATCATTATTTTATTTCGAGACACGAAATCCACCAACGGTGCTCATCAGAACAGAAATTATTCTTTTAAAAAATATCCCTTCGCATTGTACATGAAAAGATATCCGAGCCTACTTGCACTATTTATTAATTTGGAAAATACAAACGAGCTTACTACCCACGCATTGGGATTCCCGAAATTTCAAGCATCTCCTCTAGTCTCTGTAAAAATCAGCATTCCCAACAACCCTGGCATGAAATTCGGTAGGATAAGTGATGTATTGATGGCTAAGCCCGAAGGACGATGGATTGTTTGGAGGCTGAAGTCTTGCGGTGCATTGTGCGGAGTGGTTGAGTGACATAGTCCGGGAACGGCGATGAGGTGTTGAGCGACAATACTACTTCAACACCTCGTCGACCGCCCCCATCCTTTTTGAGGCCTTCGGCTACCTCAAAACTCTCCTCCTTCCGAACAACCTTCGAACCCTCATCTGGTATATCATGTGCCTCCAAGAGCTCTTCCATTTCATGAATATTATGCCAAAGTCCATTTAATATCAACACGGCCTTACCCTGTTCTGACTTACTATTCCCAAGTTTCCAATGCAGTTCTAACCTTCCCTGCCAGTAGGATATGGACTCCGTTGCATCCCAAAGTGTACCTTCTTTCAACGCGACCTTCTCCAGCTCTTTCTTGCAATCCCAAAATGCCAACGCCCGTTTCAACGTTTCCTGTGTCCAGAAAGATGTGCACCCCGTGTAGCGAGCCTCTACGGCGTTCATTGCCTTTGTTGCTTGGGGAATATTCCATAGTATGATGAACATGTCGGACTTTTTTACGGCATTTCCAGCTGCTTTTGCTATTAGGACGTTGGCCTTCTTTGCCTCCAGTAACTCTTTAGCTTCATCCGAATCACTCTCAATTTTTGCCCTGGCTGCACGAGCCAGCTGTAGGCGGAAGTTGGAAAATTCGGGTTCTGAAGGCATTGTGGAGATGATGTCTATTGATAGTGTTCTTGAGACCGGGAATTGTCTTGGGTTTTTGAAGAAGGAAGCCAGAATATTTTGAAGAAAGAAGGAAAGAAAGGGAAGGGAAGAGGAATTTATACTTTTCTGAAAGGTATCGTCATGAATGCCCTTTTCCCGTTTAGGGTTATTCAGTGCTTTTATTGGTTTAGTAAATGATTGCAAAGAGTGAATTACAAGCGAGTTATTCAAATATTTCCCACCTTAATCATGCACATTATTCACCCACAGCAAAACATATAAATTATCCAATCACAAACCTGCCCAATCACTACCCCCCACCTCTCGACACTTCTCCAAGAACTTGGGTCGGGTCTGGTCTTATCAGCGAGTCGATGTGAACTCCTTTATTTTATGGTATAGTACAATATACCAGTCTCTGGGATATTTGTCTGTATTTAACACTTCGACTTCTTGAGTTCTCGAGCGATCTTTTTCAAGCAGTCCAAAAGGTATTATTTTGAAATACCCACAAGCAGACTACTTATACCTCGCACCACGGATCTACTTCAAGTTCAAAACGGCAAATTCTCTTCTGGTCTCATATAGTCTCAGAAATGTAGGAAACACTTCAAAATATTCGTGTATATCCAAACGCCATTCAACGCCAAGTTATTAGATCCTCCATCACTTCGATTCCTTCAAGCTTTAGGATATCCACGTGGGCACATACATCTTGAAATATGTATACATGACCCAAATACCTTTACCACCAGTGCCTGTCAGAATTCCGTGCGCACCCCCTAAAATTAGGCGAAAACACACCAAAATCGACCAACTTTGATTCCTTATATAAAATGAACGCCATATTTAAAATATACATAAATCAGAGTCTGTATTTCATGTGATTATGCGATTAATTTGGTGTAGTCAGATTTCTATTATATATCGTAGTTCAGGAATTCTATTTTTTGGCCTTTAAATTTGGTGGGGAAATATCCTTATCCTTTCTGGAGTATTATTAAAG
Organism: Hymenotorrendiella dingleyae; assembly: GCA_003988905.1. Classification (NCBI taxonomy): domain Eukaryota; kingdom Fungi; phylum Ascomycota; class Leotiomycetes; order Helotiales; family Helotiaceae; genus Hymenotorrendiella; species Hymenotorrendiella dingleyae. The sequence goes on from QYAP01001037.1 coordinate 12,611, forward strand.
AAGAAAGATTATATCTTATAGGTATGCATCGAATCGCGGTAATGATTAGATCCTAGTTCCTGGATTATTAGTATTTTGGGCTTGAATTTGGAGAGTAATAAGGGTTGAAAGTTGGTTGATTTTGGTGTGTTTTCGCCTATTTTTGGGGGTGCGCACGGAATTCTGACAGGCACTGGTGTTACCACTACTTCATAGATATCTCCGACATACCGTACCTCCTTGCAAAATATGATGTGAAAAATCTTCAGAATTAAGAAGAGAGCCTAAGCATAGTTCCGAATAGCGACTGTAAGCAAAAGGGAGGAACCACAGCAGTCTCCCAACAAGTCATCGTAAACATGTAAGAGTTGGGGCCATAGCTCGTCGCACACTTTAAGCGAGATCCGCGACCCCACCATAATTTCCTACCCTCAACTTTAAAAATCAATAACAAATC
>QYAP01001038.1:0-10257 GCA_003988905.1 Hymenotorrendiella dingleyae
ATTTGTTGTAGTTAATTTATTCAAGTTTGAAGTTTTGTGCCAAGGAAAAGTGGTCGACTCGGTGATATGGCCGACTCGCTGATAAACCACGTTATATTTTTAATATTATAAATAAATTATAACCTAATTATAATAATATTAATTAAAATATTTCAATATTATTAATTTTAAAATTCCTAAAATTATAATATATAATTATACCCTATCATAATAATACTAATTAATTTTAAAATATTCTATAATATAAATAAATATAAAATCTAAAGAAAAATATATTAATAATAATTTTATTAATAAATTTAATACTTTTATTATCTTTTCTAATAAATTATTTTTCTTAAATCGTAAATACTAAGAAACTTATAAATAAAACAATTATATATTTCAATAAAAGCTTAAAGGATTAATAAATAAACGCTAAACGCTTTAACACTAATAGTTTAAAAAATAAAATATTATTTATAATATTATTTAAAACCGAAATAATTTATTTATATAAAAGATCTAATTATAATATTATTAATTAAAAAATAATTATTAATTCTAAAATAATTTATATATTTATATAAACTATCTTTAATTAAATAAAATTATATATTATAATCTATTAATAAATTCTAAATAACTTTATTATATATTTAAATTTTCTTAAAATTTATAATTATATTTATTATTAAATCTATTTATTTAATTCAAATAATAAAACAATAATATATAATTAAATTTAAACATATATTTATAAAATAATCTCAAAATTAACTATTTAATTAATTTAATATAAAAAGCTTTAATATATACTTTATATTTTCTATACTAATTATAAAGGGTAATTCTTTATCTTATTTATCTAATAGATTAATTTATTTATAATTTTAATTAAAATCTCGTTATAAATAATAGATTATATATTAATAATTATTAAGTTAATACTTTGAATATTATTATTAATTTTTAGATTTATTTTATATATAAAACGATTAAATTTAATATTATTATATTATTAACTTTTAAAATACTTTTTAATTATAATAATTTATTAATTTTCGAAAAGCCTAATATTATAAATACTTTTTCATTAAATTATATTAAATTATTCTTTTTTATTTTTTTATTTAAAATCGCTTTAAGAATATAATCGATTATTAAATTTATTCTTAAAATTATTTTTCTAAACTTTATTATTATCGGATTTATAATTATTTATATTCTATATTATATTTCGTTTTATAATAATTTTTATATAAATTATAAAACCTTAAATAAATTAATAAATACTTAAATATATAATAGAAATTAATTTATTTTATATTACTAAGATTATAATAATATAATAAATATTTAATTATTATTATATTTATATTTTAAAATTTAAGAACAGAAAAATATTATATAATAAATAAATTAAAGGTTTTAAAACTTTAAAATACTTTTAAATTAAAAAAGAATAAATAAAAAATAAAATAGAATATAATAATAATTATATTATTTATAAATTAATATCGTAATTATATTCTAATATTATAATTATATTTTAAATAAATATATTACCTTATTTAATATATTATTATAATAAAAAGATTAAATATTTAAACTTATTAATTATTTTAATTATAAGATAATATTTGAATTTAATTCTTTATAATATTTAATAATCACTTTAATAAAATATTAAAAAGTATAAGAGTTAAAATTTTAATCCTTTATAATTTATAATCTTATTAAATATATTTATTAAATAAAAGCTTTATATTTTATATAATTATAATATATAATATTTCTAAATTTAAAGGATATATTCTTAAATATAATAATATATATATATTTCTTTAAATTATTATCCTCTTAATTATAAGTATATTATAATTATAAAATTCTTAAAAATTAATATTTTATAATAAATATTTATTAATAGATTAAATTAACAATAAAGTATTATTATCTTTAAAATGAATAAATATAGAATTTATATTTAAATTTTCGATTATTAATTTTATAATTATAATATATTTATATATAAAGGAATATTATTAAGAGTGTTTTAAATTATAAAAACAATAAAAAATAATAGAATATTTAAATATAAGGTTTATATTTTTTTCTTTTATTTTTATATAATAATCTATCTTATAAAACGCATTTTTTTCTTATTATATTATATTATTTTTCTTTTTTAAAAATTAATTAAGAACTTAAAATTTATAAGAAAATTTAAATAAGACTTTTTTAATGTTTATTTTAATGAAATCTAAATAATATAAAATTATTGAAATCGAAATTTAAAAAGAAATAAAATATAAAAAATCCAATTTTAAAATTTTATAATAAATTAATTTTAAGATATTTTTAATTTTTATTTATTTTAAACGCTTTAAAATATAAAGACAAATATATATATAATAAAATAATAATAATTAATTTAATAATATAATTATATAATCTAAATATTAAATATAAGTTTAATGAAAATATATTTAAAAACTATATTTTTATTATTTTATTAAATTTAAAAAGATTCTATAATTATAAGCTTTATAAATTATAATTTTAAATTTAAAGATACTTTTAATATTATACATTAATATATATTTTTATTAAAAAAAAAGTTTATATATAAATATTAAATTTAAAATCTATTTCAAATTATTTTTATAGAAAAAATAAATAGAATTATATAAAATATATATTTATTTTTTAATTATTTAATTTTAAATTATTCTTATAATAAATTTATATAAAGATTAATATTAATATATATAAAATAATTATTTATATTTAATTAAGAATTTTACTATATAAAGTATATTATATAAAGGATAATATAAATCTTAAATATTAAATTTATAATCGGATCGAATAATTAGAATTAATTAATAATTTATAATAAAATAATTATATGAAATATTCTTATTAAATAAACATATTTAAAAATTTATTTTTGAATTTTTATTTTATAAATTTAATTATTATAAAAGTATTTTTGAAATAAACGAATAATTTTAAATTAATTAAATAATTATAAATTAATCGAATAATTATAAAATAATCGAATAATTATAAAATCTAAATTTACTTGTATAAAATAGAATATAAATATAGTATTTAATTAAATTAATATATCCTTTTTTATATATATTCACTATTATTTTTAATTAATAATTTAATTTTGATTTTAACTTATTTTTATATATATAAGAGCCTTAAAATTATGATATTTTTTCTTTTTAATTCTTTTTATTTATTTAATTAAAATTATTATTAAACGAAATTAATAATTTTTAATTTAATCAACATATAATTCTTTATATATATAATACTATATTTTATTATATTTAATTATTTTTACTTATTATAAGTAAATTAATCTTTTTTAGTTTTCTTTTAAAATATTAATATATTTTTTTAATAGATATAAATTTAATAAATATAAATAATAATATAGTTTTAATTAATAGAGAATTACTTGAAATTATTAATATTTAATTAATTATATAATTAATTATATTTCGTAAATATTTAATTATTAAGATAGATTTTAATATTATTAATTCGGAAATAAAAAAGATTAAAATTATTATTATTAATAATTTAAAACAGGATATAAATAAAATATTAAAAAATCAAAAGATTTAATTTATTATAAAAAAAGTTTATTATAAAGCCTTTACTGAATTTCAATTAAATTATTTAAAAAGAATTTAAATAAAAAAATATTTATTATATTAAAATATTTCTTAAAAATATTAAGAATTATAAGCTTTTTTTATAATAACTATTATATTTTAAGTAATTTTAGTTTAAAAAATATTATAATATTTTAAAAATAAATATAAACTTTTTAAATACTTTATATTTTTAAGTTTTTATTTTTATATTATTTTATTCTATTATTTTAAATATTTTAAATTTACTTTTTTAGGTTTAAATATCAGTTTTTAATAAAGTAATAAATAATTATAAATTAATTATTATTCAATTTTATATTAATAATCTATTTATTCTAATAATATATTATATAAATTTAAATTTTAAAAACTATATTTAATTTATTATTTTAATAGATTATATTCTTTATAGAATTTTAAATAATAAATAAAAATAAATAAAATTAATATATATTATTTTATTAATATTTATAAATATTAAATCTATTATTTTTTATATATTTATATATTAGGATATTATAAAATATTTATAATTCTTAATAGGTTTTCAATTCTTTAAATTATATTTAATTTAAAAACTATATTAAGAATATTTAATTAATAACGAAAATAGGGATTTTATATAATAATTTAATAAGATATATATTATAAATTAATAATATAATATTTAAAATTTCTTTCTTGAAAATATAATAATAATCCTTATTATAATAATATTAAATAAAATTTAAATAATATAATTATATAAAAATATTAATATTTAATTAATTTATATTATTATTAATAACCTATTAAATAAATATTATTAAGATTAATTAAAACCTAATATTCTTTTAATTAAATTTATTTCTATATTTAAACATATATTAACCTATACTTTAAAACCCTTTTAAAAACAAAATAAAATAAAGATTAAAGCGAAAATATATTATTAAATAATAATAAAAATATTAAAATATAAATATTTCCTAATTTAATATATAATTTATTATTATTAATAAAGAATAAATAATTTTAATTAAATTAAGGAAAAATAATATATTTATATAATATATTAATAAAAAAATTCGAAAATATTCTTTTATTTTCATTTTAATAATAAGCATCAATTATAAAGAATAAACCCTAATTATAAATATTAAATTAAATTAATAATATATTTAATATAAAATTCCCCCTAAATTATATAATAATTAATTATTAAAACGTTAATATAAACGTTATAAAAAAAATTATATATAGAAAAAAAAAGAAATTAATAATATTATCAATAAAATCAATCTTAATAAAGATTTAAAAATAAAATAAATTTATATTTATTATTTTAATTTTAATTAGCCTTTTCCCTATTATAATATCTATTAATCTTATTTTATAAATATTTTATATTAATTATATAAAAGTCTTATTTTTAATCTAATAAAATTAATTAAAACTTATATTTAAATTAAACCTTATATTAAAAGTTCAATTATAATTTAAAGAATTCAAGAATTATATATTAATACTAATAAAACCTTAATATTTATTTCTAAATAAATTATTAAAATATAAAATATTATATCTTTTAATAATATAAATCTAAATATTAAATTTCGTTAAATATTATTATATTTAAACTTAAAGTATTTTATAAATTTTGTATTTATTTTTTAATAATAAAAAAAGGAAATTCAATAATTTCTTCCAATTCTAATAATAATAATTATATCTATTTTTATTAAAGTTTATTTTAAAATCATATTTTTTATTAAAGTTATAATAAACTTTATTTTTATAAAAAAATTTATATTTATAATAATATAATTATTATTATATTAAAGAATATATTATATTATATTAATAAAAATAAATAAATTTTCTAAGATTTTTAGCCTAAATATAAAAATAAAATATTTTGTTTTAATATTCTTAAATTATATATATTTATATATTAAATTTCTTTTATTAAATAATACGAATTATTATAAAATTATAATATTAAATTATTTAAAAATAATTATAAACGATTTATTAAATGGTAATATTAATAAATTAATAGAAGTTTTATATTTATTAATTAAATTAAATTATATAATATATATAAAAATAAACTATATTATTTTATTTTAATAATAAAATATTTTAAAGGAATATTTTAATTATATAAAACATATATACTTTATATTTTAATATTTATTATTAATATAAATCTTAAAATATAAAAATAAAAATATTAAAATATTAAAGTTTAAATAACTTTAATATCTCGAAACTTTAACCTTAAATATTATATAATTACTAATAAATTAATTATTATATATAAAAATAAATAAATAGTTTTAATAATAATTATGTAAATATTAAATAAATAGAAATAAGAAATTAATTAGAAAATTAAAGTTTTTTTTATAAAAAATATTATAATCGAATTATATATTTAAATTTCACTTAATAATAGTTTAAATATTATTAAACCTTTTAATTAAATTATTAATTACCCTATTAAAATCTTTCTATTATTATTATATTAATATTAAAATAAAAAAGATTATTAAAATCCGGATAAATTTAAAAGGAAAATCGTTTAATATTATTAAAATTTCAAAAATAAAAGAATATATTAAGAGTTTATTTAAATAATAAAACTATTAATCGAATTTAATATAAATAAAATATTAAATAGATAGTTAAATTATAAAGTAATTTAATTATATTTAATATTTAAAATTCTAAATATTAATAAATATTATTCTTTTTTAATATTATTAATTAATAATAAAGTTTAAATATATAAATTATAATTATTATTAAAATATTAAAGTATTTTAATAAATATTATAAACTTTAAATTTATTATAAGAATTTCTATTTTAAACTTTAATAAATTATTTTAAATTTTTAAATTAAATATATAAAGATTATATTTTATTTATAATATAATAGAAGTAACTTTTCAGAAAGAAATATTAATAATATTTAATTTTTAAAAGTTTTAAAATATTTAAACTTTTTTATTAATTTTAATTTTATAGAATATTTATAGAATTTTTATTTATATTATTAATTTAAATATTAAAGAATATTTTATATTAATAAATATATTAATTAAAATTAATATAATAATATTAATATTTTAAATAAAAATAAAAAAGATTTAATTAACTAGAGATTTAAGAAATATTTTATTAATTTTATTTTCTGGAAATATATGAATATATTTATATAAAACAATTTTTAAAAACTATTAATTAAGTTTAAAGAAATATAAATTATAGAAATATTAATTAATAATATATATAAAACGGAACCTAATAATAAATAAAAGAATAATAAAAACAAAAAATAAATCCTATTTTATTTTAATATAATAAAATTCTTTATAAATATAAATTTATTATTAATTAATAATCTTTATAATATTATATAAATATTTAATAGAAATTTATATAAATTTAATATTAAATAAAGGTAAATCTGTAATATTCTTTAAAGATTAATATATAATTTCTTATAATATTTATTATTATATATTAATCTTTTATTTAATTTATAATCACCTTATTTTTATATTTTTTATTAAATTATTTTATTTTATTTTCTTAAAAAGAAAAGAAATAAAAGTAAATTTAATATTTTTATTATTCGAATTTTAATGAAAATAAAATATAAATGGATAATTTATTTTTATTAAACGATTTAATAAGAATGTATTATAATTAATATATATAAAAATTTTAATATAAATTTATATATGAAAGTATAAATTTATCTTTAAATATTTTATTCTTTAACTCTATTATTATATTAAGAGAATATATTCTTATAATATTCTTTTTTTAATTAGTAAAATTTCATAAGTTTTTGATCATTTTATAGTAATAGATTAAAGTTATAAATTAATTAAAAATTTATTAAATTTTATTAATAAATATAAAAGATATTCGGGTAAATAATAGATTAATAATATATTTTAATAAGGTAATTTTGGAGAATAAAAGTGTTAAATTTATATGAATTATTTTTAAAAATAAAAATTCACTTATTTTTATAATTTAAATAAGCACTTTAAATATAAATTAATTTATATTCTATTAATATTTAATATAATATTATTGTTACAGGTCCAGATCTGTGACCCTTAAGTAGTCGAGTAGCATATTGGACTTCCATCCAATAATAGTCCCTTTTTGGGCAGTTCACTAGCCTGTGACAATTATTAATAAAAAGATATTTTTATATTGAAAAATGAAGTTAAGGTTTTTTATAAAATAATTTAAAGTTTTAACTTTAGTTTATATTTAGGTTTAGAATATTAGAGATATTTAATAATAATATGAAGATATTATATATATTGTTTTTATTCATTAATATAATGCTTTATAAGTTAAATTATTTTAGATGGAAATAAAAAATTTAATTAAGCGGAAAAGTAAGAATTATTTTTAAAGCTTTGATTATATTATTTTTTAAGTTTAAGTTAAGTTAGAATTTTAATTATTCTTTAGATTTTATTTAATTAAACCTTTTATTTAATATATTCTTATATTCTAAAAAATTAATTAGTGAATCGAAATAATGTATATTATAAGGGGTAGGTTAGGGTTTAATTTATAAGCTTAAAAAAGTTTTAATAAATATTTAATTATTTATAAAATAATATTCTTATTAACTATCTTTTAATTATAGATAATAGAAATGAGATAATAGAAATTCTATTATAAAGTTTAAATATAAAGACAGTCATTTATTAATAATAATTTCAAATTTATTGAAATATTTATTCTTCTTATAATAATATTATTATAAACTTTATTATTTTATAATTTATAAATATTAGAAATATATATTTTAGCTAAATTATATAATATAATATAATAAAATTATTTAAACATTTAATAAATAAGGGTATTAATTAGAATATAAAATATAATATTATTTTTATTACGAAATTATTTAATATAATTAATAAGGAATAAAGTTAATATATAAAATTTATTAATATTTATAATAATTATAAGATATAATCTTTTATTTTTAAAGAAATATAATTTATATATACTTTAATAAATAAGATAATATATTAGTTATTATTAGCTTATTCCTAAACTTTATACCTTTTTATATAATTATATATTAGGCTTTTAAGATTATAAGAATATTATAAAAATTATTTTTAATTATAAAATGTAATATTATAATAGAAACTATTAGTATTAATATGAAAGGCTAATACTAAAAGGTTAATATTAGTTTTTCTTTATTTTTTAAGGTTAAATTTAAATATTAATAGTTTTAATTAAAATATTAAATATTTAATTAATAATTGTATTATAGATTCTTTTTCTTCTTTAATGCTTTTGAAATTTAGAGTAGTTAAAAAGAATATTTATTAATAATAAAGCTTTTAAAAGTTTTATATTAAATTAATATTTAAAAATATAAAAGTTTTAAACTTTATTTATATTTTTGAATTATTTAAATCGTTTAATATTAAAAGTTATTTAAATCGAAGTTATTGAAATGTCACAGGCTAGGAGGGTGAGTAGCTTTACCACTAGACCAACAGTGAACTGCCCAAAAAGGGACTATTATTGGATGGAAGTCCAATATGCTACTGGTCACAGATCTGGACCTGTAACATGAAATCTATATAATTTAATATATTATAAAATAAGGTTAATGGTTATAATAAAGTTAATAATAAATTTCTTAAAATATAAAATAAAAAAAGATATTTTCGATTAAAAGTAATAAAAAGAGATAAAATTAATTATTATAAATAATTTATAAAGAATATTTAAATATTATTTAATAAATTATACCTTAAAAAGAAATATGAATTTAAATTATATTTAATCTCTTAATTAATATATAACTTAAAATAAAATAATTATTAATAGCTTTTAGTTTTATAACGGAATATAATATCTAATATTTAATATTTAATTTTAATTTTAGATTCAAAAGTTTAAATTTAGTATTATAATAATTAAAATAATAATAAATTCATTTTATTATTATAAAAGAATAAAAACAATAAGTATTAGTATATTATTACTAATTATTTTAATAATAGTTTAATACTTATTATATAATAATCGAACTAAAATGTTTATTTATATAAAGTAAATGTTTGAAAAAGTTGGGAGAATTTGATAGGAAATTAGAGTTTCGGATTATATAATATTAGGAAAAATTTCGAAATTCGAATCGTATTAATGATAAAGATTAATATCGAACTTATAATATATAAACGTTTTATAAATTTTAAAGTTAAGAAACTTTATTATAATATAAAATGAAAGTAGAATTGTTTTTTAATATATCGAAAAACTTTGATTTTAAAATTTTGAATTATATTAATCTTGATAAAAAAAAGAAAGAAAGAAAAAAAGATTCGGAATATATTGGAAAATAGGAATATAAAAATAATAATATTTATAAATTAAAATGAAATTATAATTATATTAATTATTATTAATCTTTAAGGAAGAAAAAATATATAAAACCAAAATAATTAACGTGGTTGTACACCGAGCCGATCAGGACACCGAGCCGATCACTTTTCTACTACCCCACCACCCTAAAATATAATAAAACTACCACAACACTA